>MU204249.1:336072-381652 GCA_017309775.1 Paedocypris sp. Pulau Singkep
TAGACAGACAGACAGACAGACAGACATAAAACTAACAGTCAGGCCAACAGAGAGTCAGACAGACAGACAGACAGACAGACAGACAGACAGACAGACAGCTAACAGTCAGACAGACAGATGCTAACAATCAAACAGACACACATCAGACAGACAGACAGACAGCTAAAAATCAGACAACTTTTCTCAGACCAACGTACAGCTTTAAGTGAGACAGAAACAGAAAGCAGACAGACATACACACAGACACAAACTGACAGAGATAAACAGACAGACAGACAGAGCTAGAAAACCAACAGACCCAATGAAAGATAGACAGATGAAAGAGAGAGTAATTACTGTTAATAGCTGCAAATCTGCAAAGCTGAAGATCTGTTCGACACATTTACAAAAGTGCAATAACTTTTGATTCATATTAACAACAAACAAGAGAAACAAATAAAAATCGCATTAAACGTCCAGACACGCCCACACCAAGCATTTCAAACACAACACACTCAAATTAACACATCTACTCTGTGTGATTTAGTTGATAATTGAACCAACAAACTTAAACGTTGCCTATATTCTATAAGTGGTCGTTTTTAAATTCTCTTTTCATTCCAGGAAGAAACTGTTCAGCGCTGGTGTGTTCGACTCACTCAGAAACCAAGACGTGAAGAAAGCGCCATCTAGCGGCAACAGTGGACAGATGGATTCTGAAATGACTTCACTCGCTTACTGACTGATTTAGATAAATGATATGCTGCTCTCGATTGGTTAATACAAATTGTTTACGACGTGACTAAGATTGTCATTGTTTTTTTTTTTGTTTTTTTTATTACATGAATGTATTGTAATCATCTTTTATAATTATGTTTCTTATAAAATCGAAACAATTACTTTCCTTGCATTTGTTGAATTTATCTCAATCATGTATACAACTTAGTGAACAAGTGTGTGTGTGCACGTGCGTGTGTAAAAAATCCTATAGGCCAAATATACATTTATTTGAGTTTTCTAATAGTCATGTCTCATTTATTAAAATGAAATCTAAACCTTTTATATTTTTAGAGTTAAATCTTGAAATATTAGCTTTTATATTTAGTTGACCCATAATTAGCCAATATAATTTATACTTGATACTAGTGGTATGCAAAGATTCCTATCCTATCTGTCCAAATAAAGAAGACAGAATTTCAATTGTCCAGTGAGAATATAACAAACTCAAATTCAAAACAGGCAGCATTCGTTTATTTTGTCTTTGGCATTTTGCATATTACATATTAAAACATTAAAACTCATACAATGAGTAAACAAAACTAAGAGAGATTTTTTACACCCAATAGATCAACACATGCACAGATTTTTCATAAAGCTTTTTACTGTCGGTGTGTGTGAAGGATTCAGTCTCACGTAAATCAATGTATTCTAGAAGGGTGAAAATCTAAAGTTGATTTTTAACACAATGTTGAGAATCAAATACGAAACTAAAACTAGTTCTACAGAATTATTTGTTATGTTTCTTTGGCTATGATTTCTTAAATTAATATACTTATGTCCTGAGTACAATCAGTTTACAATAGAAATGTGTGAAACATTCAGATTTTTTATATAATAACGCTTGAAAAAACCTTTCCAGTAATGTAATGTAATGCAGATTATGATGATTATTTTGACATTTAAATTTACATCAAATATAATTTAATTGGGCAATTCTGAAAAATTCTAAATTAGACATATTGTTAACATACATATATTGGATTTCATAAAGTAATTGTAGGAGAAGTATTGTAGGAGCTCACGACCTGGTATGAACTATAATTTTTTTTTTAATTTCCTAAACTAATTTCTCTTCTTTTTAGTGAAAATGGCAGGATAAAATTCCCAGTCTCTGATTGGTCGGTCACCAGTCACGCCTCCTGCTTCAGATCTGCCGTAAAAGCCTTGGAAAATGGAAGGAATCGCCCAAAAAGAAATAAAAAATAAAAACACAAGTGTACATAATTTATCATTATAAGGCATCAGGAGAGAGACATACTGTAACTTTTCTTGACACATAATCCCTTATCATAATGTCCAGCCTAAAGTAAAAACAATGTAAATACATTAAAATTATCACATTTCTTAAAAAAAATCTCAATATATTGCAATAATTATAAATATTATATATACGGTATATATTTATTAATATCCTTCACAGGAGAGGTGTTTGCTCATAAAGCTGCAGCTCAATCCGCACTTTGACTTCTCCTGTTGGAACCTCGTGAAGAAGAAGTCGTCGTACTGATGGACCTTTTCCATCCTGATCCTTCTTTAAAGTGGCCACAGGAACTTCAGTGCGCCCAAGAAAATCTGGGATGAAAACATGGGAACAATGAGAAAATTGAAATATAGTGTAAAATGCTTTCTTCCAAGAGCGGTATTCATCCTATTTTTGTCTTTGAAAGAGACACTAGGTCTTATTTATGAGTCTGACTTCATTCACTTTTTATTTCAGGTTCAAAACTGTTTGTAGTGGTAAAAATTATTGATCTATTATTTTTAATTGGCCTGGAGTTTTTTTCAGGACACATGATCATTTAGCATAGGATAAATGTTCAGCTTGAGTCCTAAACACAGAGATTTGCAAAATAATATGGTAAATTTGGATTAAAAATAAAAACAATAGTCATTTTTTTTTTTCAATAATTTAGACTTGATATTCAATTAATCGTCTTCCACATGAACTTTTCCATGTGTTTCCATACAGCTCAATTTAGTTTGGAAATTAAAAAGAAAAGAAAAAAACAATTTGATGGTGTTGAATTCCTCAACAGAATTCCTCAACAGAACATCTTCTCTAAAAAAATCTTTATTTTTACATTATTATTAGATATTACAAATTCTGACCTCCACTAGGGCTTATATTCAACTTGAGCTTTGTGTTTTAGAACATCCTAAGCTCACGCCTGGACTTATTTTTTTCCTAATTTCTGAACACAGATGAACAATGGACATTTTTCTTCTATAAAAACTATTTTTTCCCTAATTCCGCATAGCGACTTTGCGTTGAAAAGCGCTATCAAAATAAACTTGAACTTTGGAGGTTTGGAGAAGCATGAAAGCAACACTACCGTCAGGAGAAAACTGGTCCCTCTCAAAGATGGTGAGGCAGAGGACATCCTGGTACACGTCCCTGATGAAGAAATGGCAGCTGAAGTTCCACTTGGGGTTGAGCGTGTCGGCCTGATGGCGTGAGGTGTAGCACTGAGCACCCATGGTCAGCTCACAGTACGGGTTACTCTTCCCTACATCAACACAACACATACGCTTATTCGACATACCCAAACAGATTCAAATTTCTGCATCATTTCGGTGATTTTTTTAAATGGCATTGCTGATAAAGTGTGTCAATTTGCATTATTTATAGAGCACAGGTTCAACACAACCGTATAGTTGATGCAAAGTGCTACAAAAGAAAAACAACAACACCAGATAAAACAAGAACAGAAAATGAAGAATTCAAAATAAAATTCATAAAATAATTCGACACCAGTTTACGACTACAAAATATATGCATAGTATCATTAAAATGCTAATGTGTAGACATGTATTTTTCAACTGGATTTAAAAACATCTAATGAGGTTTTTAATGATGTTAAGTTACTAAATATTTGGTTCTATACAGGCTTGTGCATATTTACATATTAGGGTATTACTACTTCTGCTCAGCTGATAGAAACTATAGTTCATATGTGTCAAACTGTAAAAGTAGAGATCAAATGGAGCTGTTATTATTGCTATTAAGGGCCAGTGATCTGAAGCGCTGATAGCACAAACTACAAATCCCAGAATGCAAAAAATAAGTTCTTGACAAGCCAAACAATCTTGAATTGAAACAATAAAAATATGATAATCAAAGACAAATTAAGAGAGATTGATTCATTTGCTTGTTTCAGTAAAAATGTCTCACCCCATTGCCAGTTAATTTGACATGATTTAGGTTTTTGTTTTTTTACTCAACTGATTTTTTATTTTCTTATTTGTTTTCATGTGGATAACATGTTTAATTAGATTTATTACCAATATTTTATCATTTTCAAAAGTAATTTTGTCTCAATATATGAAGTCATGGCTCAGAACAGATGGATTGCATGTAAAATGCAGTTCCACTAATGAGATATTCTCCAAACAAAACGTCTCTCGGCATGGGTTATTTTCATAAGAGGGAATTATTAAATGATTCTGAAGTATTCATAAATGAGGAATTATTTGTAAATGATTGAAATGCATCTGCTGATATTGCTCCTACCGTTGGGCTTGCAGGGCTTCAGCTCCGTGGCCTCCAGGACGGTGACTAGTAGTCGACCAATGCCACTGTTCTTCTGTGAGCGAGCTAGACAACATATAACACGTCAGTGAAAAGCCTTTAGGATCCTACTCATCACTCCCGAGTCCAACCTTGATAGGCCTTTTCCCTCTTGAGCTTCTCAGTCTCTATGAAATGGTCCGATGCAGCTTTGATCTTCTGCACCCATGTGGTCCTGGTGTTATGACACAAAAATGAGACGTCTTCATAAACAGGAATCTGTAAGAAGTCTTAAGCTGTACTTTATTTAAATTGTTCATTGACAAAATGTGTACAAAGTTCATAAATCTCTCCAAGTTCTTTTTTTAGGGAACTTTTCAGGAATTAAGTGCAAAATGTATTTGGGACATCTGGAGTGTGTGTGTGTTTCAATGTGATAGATTGATTGACGGATGGGTTGATAGACAGACAGACAGCTAGATAAAAACAGACAGACAGACAGAGACAAACAGACGTCTGACAGACATAGACAGACAAATAAATAGGTAAACAAGATAGATAGATAGATAGATAGATAGACAGACAGACAGACAGACAGACAGACAGACAGACAGACAGACAGACAGACAGACAGACAGATAGATAGAAATACAAATAGACAAATAGACTGAAATACAGATAAACAGATGAATAGACAGGCAGACAGATGATCCTCGTGAAAAAAAAAAGGGTAGAAAGATTTTCTAAATAATGAATGTAAAATTTATCGCTTAGCTTGATTTACTTAATTTGGCCAGTCAATTTTCAAAATGACCAAGATAGATTGGCCAATATCAGAAGAAAAAGGTTTTTTTCCCCAAGCAGAGAATAGAGTAATAGTTTACACACCTTGGCATTTTGGCTTTTAGGGGTAAAAAATAAAAATGTGTTAGACGCATACCTCTCATTGATGGTTTCAGTCTTGAGAGTGTACACACGATCGATGTGTGAGATGTGAAAAATCGGATCGTCGCTAGATGGGTCCGAAGGCATTTTTACCAAGACTTCGTTCAAAAACACAGGCTGAAACAAGAGAAAACGCTCAGTTATAATTACAGCAGCAATACAAACACAGTAGCAGAAGTCTTACCGTTTTGTACACCTTGTATTGCACGGTGGAGTGCGGACTAAAGAGTTTCTCAGACGCGGAGGAGAACTGTTTGGAAGTGTAGGTGAGGAGCAGGAAGTCATTAAACAAGAAGGTCCAAAGCTCTTTGTGGCTTTTGGTCTTGTGCAGTTTCCCACTGTGGAGAAGTTTCCGAGGCCCCAGACAGTTTGTCAAAGAATTGAAGACAAGATGCTAAACGGGAATAAATTGCACGTCAATAATGGGCTTTTCCAAATTTTCAGACACTCACCTCAATGACTCCATCACTCTGAACGTGGGTTTGAATCCATTCCAGCCGGTCGGAGTTCTCTTTCTCTCGGACGCCCTCGTTGACCTGTGAGCACAGCTCTTGAGCCTGTTCTAGCGCCGCCAACAGGTTGGCGTGATCCGCGTGAGTCGGCGACGTGTTCTCAAGAATCTACATCAACACATCGTTTAGAGAACTTAAATATTGCACATTTAAATAGTTCACAAATAGCTCTTTCATATTCCTTCAAAGGTTCTCAGTAAACGTAATTATTATGTATTGGTAAGCAATGTGTTTCACAATCTAGTATTTGAAAATGTGAACTTGAATAAAACAGAAAAAACAGTAAACAAAATTGTCTATTAGAGTCAACAAGCACATTTTGAGAAAAGCTCTGTGTATAAATCTGTATACAGCTAACATTTTAATGTTACATTTATATAAGCAGATGGATAGATAGATAGATAGATAGATAGATAGATAGACAGACAGACAGACAGACAGACAGACAGACAGATAGATAGATAGAGAGATAGATAGACAAATAGACAGACAGATAGACAGACAGACAGACAGACAGACAGACAGACAGATAGATAGATAGATGTTTATAAGAGCTGTAAATCTTGTTGATCGTCATTGAATTAGAATACTGGACCGTGCCATATTTCTGCTTTGACAAAGTGAAAGCTAATGTTAAAAGGAAAAAGTACATTGTATCAAGTCAAATTATCTAGTTGAATATTCAAATTGTAAAACTATTCTTCGGTTATTTGATTACAATTAAACTTCAAAGTTGGAAAAAGTTACTTTCTTTTTGACCTTTTTTCAAATGAACAGTGTTTGAATCGGGTGTGTGAGGCATTGCATACGTTCTTGATCAACAATGGGTAGCGTGTGATCCGCTGCATGGGTTTCAGAAGAAAGCTGGATAACGGCATTCCTTTACAGCGGTAATTACTGGCAATTTTCTACAAAGGAAATGAAAAGTACAAGAAGAAGTCAAGGTGAGATCTATTGGACATTTATAAGCAGTTGAAAAGTCCTGTTGTACTGTTTGGAAGTGAAGGAGAAGATGCACCTTCAGGAAGAGCTTGAAGTCAGGTGACCTGTCTGTCTTCTGCTGGAGAAGAGCGGCGGCGTTGAGCTGACAACTGCAGAAGCGAATGTAGGCCTGCATGTGAGAAAGCTCCGAAGACAGGATGTCACCCACCACATGCACCGGCATCCTTTCCCCGGACAGTTTCTTACGGACGCGAAGGGCCCTAAAAACATAACGAAAAAATGTGTTCCTGAATCAGTGAGGGAAATATGAGAAGTATGAATTTATTCCACCATTTGAATGCACACAATAATATTGTATTTACACAATTCTCTGATTTTTCAGGCACAAAATAAAAAAAAAACTTTTGGTTCAATTACGTTAATATTCTCTTACAAATACAGTTTTTTCTTTATTTAACAAATCAAACTTGTGGCTCGTACCGTTTTGATATCGTTTTACTTGAATAATAGATAACAAAAAGTCGATTCTAGTGGTTAGGACTTCATTTCCCAAGAGCCTTTGCTCCAGTCAGACTCTGTACATGCGCAGAGAAAATGTTTCAAGCTCAGGCCTGTTTCAAGCTCTCTTTTTAAATCTCTTTTTATTTAGCGAAGGATTATTATCCCCTATGCAGCGACCGAGCGTTTTGATTGTGTCTGTTCCTTGGATTTATTTTTATTTTTATTTTATTCTCCTTGCCCATGTTGAAAGATTACAAAGAAGCAAGAAATCTGACACCCAGGATTACCAATGACGCATAAAGTAAATACGGTTCTGATCTTTTAATTTTACTGTTTTTATTGTCAAAACAAAAGCTGGCGTTTGCTTTACTCTCTCTTGATCACGCAGAAACGGATTCACAATTCCAGATGACACAGAACCTGCCAATCAGCATCAGTAGGCGGGTCTTTGGCCAGGTGTGCTGTGACTGAATTGGCACTCCAAAGCCAATGCCTTTTGGCCTTTCTGACCAATGGGTATTACTAAAAATGTTCTGAGTAACACAAAGTATACAGAGAATGAATAAATGTGTTGGATGAGAATTAAAAGTTGCTGCACAATTACTACATTTCACTAAATACCTTCCATTATTTATCCCAGTGTGTGAGATGTGTCGAAAAATTTCGCTTCGCCATTTGAATTTTGCCACACAGCGCTTATAACAGAATGTTAAGGAAATTTAAATTCCAGTATCTTGAGTTATTCCCATCTGAGTCCAATAGGTTGTAGGTTCGAATCCCACTCCGGCCGGTTCTACAACTAAATGCCACTGGGAAAGACTTGAAGGCTGCTCACTGCTCCGGGGTTTTGTGTGTTTACTTCACTGTGTGTGTGTGTGTGTGTGTGTGTGTCACTTCACTGGATGGTTAAACACAGAGTACATTTTCGATACGACCCCTAGTGGTCATTTCACAAATTCATATTTAAAAAATTGAATTTTGAGCAAACCACCACAACCGGGTTTGCTCAAAAAAGACATTCCACTTACTTTAATAGTTTAGTGCTGCACATGATCAGTTCCCTCCAGTTTACAAAAATCATGCCCATCTCAGCATCGCTCATCCTTCCAGACTCCGTCATCGGCTTATAGAAAACCTGAATGTTCACACAAACCAGACCAAATGACTTAATAAGCGACAAACGAAGGCGCATTTAATACAGCGGTGCCTTGACTTAAAATCTCGACTAATGAAAGTTTCGAGAAAATTGTCTCTAGTAACAAAATTATTGAAAAATTCGAAAGGCAATGGTTTCTCGTCTGCCTATATGTGTGTGTGTGTGTGTGTGTGTTAGGGTTAGGTAACAGTAACTTGAGTGTGATTAATTTCGTAAATCGAGGTACCACTGTATTTTATATTTTAATTAGTGCTGTCAAACTTAACGCGTTAAGGCATGCAATTAATTTTGAAAATTATTAAACTAAGCAATTAAAAACAAATTATCAGGGTTGCAGTTTTTTTCACTGCAACCGTGTTAATTAAAGAGGCTGACAGCACCCGTACCGCATTGGTGCTGCGAGAATACGTTTATTTTTACACATGCGAGCAGTTTTTCATTTGTGATTAATCATGATTAATCGCAATTAATTTGGTTGGGGAAAAGCAATTAACTTGTTTATAAATCGAATCGATTGACAGCACTAATTTGAATATGTGCGTGTCTTCACCTCCAGTGCCAGCTCCAGGTCCTCCAGATAGACCTCCTCCGTCTGTATCAGCTCATGGATGTAGCCCTGTCTCCTCTTCTCCTCAGTGCACATGGAGTCTAAACTGTGCAGATCCGCACACCCTACACACATACACACACACACACACACACACACTCCATCGGCCAACTATTCAAAGCTTTATTTGTGAATTGATCATCATAGATATTTCTGGTACAAAAGAAGCACCAGGAGCAGTGGTCACACGCAGCATCTTGAGGCCGTGTGTGAAGAACTTTGGCTAGGATTACACACACAGAGGCCGACTAACACCTTCCTAACACAGTGTGAGGAGAAACAACAGCTCAGGTGGATGATTCAACACGTCTTTCTCTTGTTTTACAATGGGCCTTGTTGTTGTCCTGTTGTTTTTTGGTTATGAAATCATAATTATAATTTGAAGCGTGTGTGTAAATAAATGTAAAAAATGTGTTACTGCACATATCGGTATTTATGTAAAAATATTAATTCAGCAGTATTACAATCTTTCCAATACGCAGACACGCACTGTGCGTGTGAGTGTAAATAAACGATAATTTTTCGAACACATTATTGTGTATGTGTGTATTTTCATTTAAATATAATGTGTATAATGTATACTGTGTGTATATACTGTATACATATGTAATGTGCATAGTAATTTGCACATAATATATGTATATATTCACAAATTACAAATCAAAAATAGTGTACAAATGTGTGTTTAAATTATAAAGTAAAATATTAAATATATATATATAATATCAGTATCCATATAAATATATGTACACACACAGTCACACACATTTACTCATTTTTTTTATTTAAAAATGCATTTGTGTAACATTCATCTTACTTGAAAAAAAAAAAAAACAATGTTATAATTTAAACAAGAATGGTAGAAAGGAATCAAATCCAAAGAAATCGAGTCAGTGTCTCGACGCTGTAGAGCAGGTTCTGATTGGCCCGTAAAAGAGAGGAAGAAGAGGAAGGACAGGCTAGAGCTGCCATCCTAAAATAAAACACAAATGAGGCGAAACCAGTGGGAAAAGAAAGAAAGAAGTGAAATAAAGGAAGAGGATAGAATGATCATGAAAAAATGGAGGGAAAGTATAAATGTTAGTTCAGTTTAAGTGTCGACTGGAAATAAAATAGAAACAAATAGAAAATACAAATTGCGAGCGAAAAAAAATCTACCAGAACCGAAGACAAGAAAAAGAATGTGTGTGTGTGTGTGTGTGTGTGTGTGTGTGTGTGTCAGTGCTGAATAATGACAGCGACTGTCTGTGATAAATTTTATGTAAATGAATAATTCATGTCTGAATAATTAAACGTAACATCACGTCATCTATCACCAAAAATTAAAACTTTAATATAGGTGAAATAAGCTTTTATTTTACTCACATTGCTGGCTGGGATCACAATCTGTGGTCATCTTCACATAATTGGTCGGTAACAGTCCTATGACCCCTGCGACCTCTCCTTTCCACCAATCAGGGTTATCCTTGTTGAGTACGGTGATCAGCTGACCTTTTTGGAAGCTCATCTCGTCCTTATTGGCTGCTTTGTAGTCATACATGGCAATGACCTGACAAACTAAAGGTCGAGAAAAAGAGAATGTAGGGACAATGACAAACCACCATGTACAAAAGAAGGTCAAAGGGCATTCGAGGTCATTGTGTCTTACGTGTTTGAGAGGCTGAAGTTGTTTTGCCGCTGTTGGCCTCCAGTAATCTCACATTAGAGGATCGAAACCAGCCCTTTTTACGCTTCTTTCCACGCGCCTGAACATACACAGATAAAATACATTGCTTTTTATTGCGTACTTTTCAGAATAAGAAGAAGAAATCAAGATGAAGGAAATCTTTATTTGTCCCAACACTGAGAAATTTACATTTTGCACATTGTCACAATGGTAAACAATAGAGATAAGGAATATGAATAGAAAAGAAGAAAGAAAAAAAAGAAAACTGCAAAAATTCAGTTGTTGAGTAACCTGGATTGAGATTTCTAATTGTTTAGATCAAATCACAACACTGAAGGCATTCTTGCGATAATCTTGTGTTTTATGATCTTTTATTCTGTAATTTAACTAAATTAGCCACATTTTGTCTTACGAGTAGGTTTAATTGCAGATATAAAGTTACTAATTAGGCATTCGTTTCTAAGCATTGATGTATATCAGACTTTTATTCTGTAATTTAGAAATACTTGAAATTCAGAATTTGAATTGACGAGCATCCATTTACACCCTCACACTTGTGTTGTGATCAAATGATGAATGTAAGGAACTGTTTGAATATTATTTTGTTGTTAGGGCTTTTATTCTGTAATTTAGAAGTAATTGAAATTCAAAATTTGAATTTACAAGCATCTATTTACATCACGCCACTTGCCCTGTGATCAAATGATGAATGTAAGTAACTGTATATTATGTTGTTGTTACTTTTATTCTGTAATTTGGAAGTAATTTAAACTCAGAATATGAAGATGCGAGCATTCATTTACATTACATCCCGACACTTCTGCTTTGCTCACGCGATGAACATTTATCATTCTTCTTTAATCATTATGTATAATATGAAACCAACTAGTAAATTAAACACACATTTTTCATGCTATAAATCCGAGTTCTGCTGTTATCAGTCTGCTGTTTGTGTGGGTGTGGTCATGTGACCTCCTGACCTGCAGCTCGCCCAGCCACCAGCCGCAGGAGTTTTTATGCAGCACAATGATCAGCTGACCCGGGGTCAGACACAGCTGCTCGGGGGCTGCGGAACCACTGGCTGTGCTCACCTGTGCAATCTCTGTGGAGCATCATCAGTATCATTACAATGTAATAACCAGGAATAACCATGAGATAGAAAATCTTACCTGGCTTTTTAGTAACTTCAGGATTGGAAGACTAAAATAATAAAGCACAAATACAAATTTAATGTAGCTAAATTTGTAAATGCAGAATGTAATTTTTTTTAATGTATTTTTATATTGTATTTCTATAATGGATTTTTTATATTGAAGCCAAAAAGAGTGAATTTTATATGAAAGGAATCATCTTTTTAAGATATGATATTATATTATATTATAACACCAAAATCTAACCTATGTATCTTTACAATATACATATGTATCATGCATGTACATTTATGTGTGTGTGTGTGTGTGTGTGTGTGTGTGTGTGTGTGTGTGTGTGTGTGTATTCTTTATTAATAAAGAAATTAATTTTAGTTTAAAATGTTAAGAAGAACAATTAATAACATTTTTCTCTAACAAAATTGAAAAATGAAAAATCTTCACGAAAAAATAATTGTGTGATTTTGTGTGGGTTTTTATTTTAAGTAATTTTAACGTGTCTCTTTTTGTGTTCAAAAAATATATCCAGAAAAATCTTTCTCAATTGTCTAAAAAAAAATTTCACTTTTGTACAAATTGTGGTCCAGTTTTGTCCGCTGTTATTATTTTTCCAACACACTACAATACTCAGTGTACTTCCTCCATATATTCCATACTTCTGGCTCTTTGGCTTTGACGTAGTTGGAAGGGAAGAGACCGGCCTGGTCACCGATGCAGCCTCGCCACCATTCCCCGTCCCGCTCCATCACCAGCACCACGTCCTCCGCACAGAACGTCAGGTCTCCTGCTTCCGGACTCTCATACGTGTAGAGGGCCACATACTCTACACATCACACATATTAACCAGCATAGAAGCAAAACGTGAAATAATAAATAGTTTGGTGTCATGGAGACACTCACTCACCCTCAAACTCGACTGAATCTGAATCGATCTCCTCTACGACGGAATATAAAGACCTGTAAGAGAGGAGATGTAAGTGTTTAGCAAAGAGCTACTTATAATTATATCTTTTATTAGCTACTTGTAATTAAGAATGATTTGTAATCAGTAACTAAGTAATTGAATTGCCTTATTATATCAAGACTTTGCTTAATTAAATTGAGTGCAGTATATTTAAACTTAAAAACTTAGTTTAAACTTATAAACTCATAAACTTTATATAGTATAAAATATTTTTAATAAAATAAAAAGCACTATTATTAAACAATGATTAACACTACAAGCACAAAAACATCTGTACAGCAAAAAAAAAGAAAAAACTCAAAAAGTACTAAAAAAAAAACAGAAAAAGACTTGTTTTTCCATTTATTTCATGAAAAATATATTGTAGTAATTGATAAAGTCAAGTTAAATGTTATAGCTTGAAATGTTACACGCATAATATTTAAAAATGTTTAATCCAATGTTAGATGTTTAGCTTTCTTCATTGGATCCATCCAAACAGTGAAATGTAATACAGTGCACGCAGTGATGTGAAACACACTTAATAAATATTTATCCTAAGTACCCAAGTAATTATAAATTGTTACAATCCTGGGGTTTAGCTCCCCCTGGTGGCGGCCCAGGATAAATAACAGGGGCAATCCTCGTCACCGAGGGATTCTTAAGATTCTTAATCAAACTTGATTATGAGTCCAGAGTGGAGCCACGTCGGCCTGGCTCACATTTATGTTTGTATTCCTATTTGAGTTCTTATTCTTCTTCATCTGGTTCTTTTGGATTTTCATTAAAAACCCTGTGTTTGGATCCTCGCCATCATCTGTGTCTTCAGCAGCGTAACATAAATAAGCGTTTATTAACTATTGTTTATCAATGCTGTCATGAAGTTATAATTACAGCTACTATAGTAATATTAGTTTTACTAATACTATTATATTTATTTTTTTCCAATTTTTTTTTTTTAAAACAAAATATTGGAAAAAAACAAAAAGTCCAGGAACATTTATTTTCTAATAGAGTTCCAATTTTTTTCTGTAAATCTATCATTTGATCACTCTTTAATTCATTTTCCGAGAGCATTTATTTCTATTCTATACATTTTCCTTAATATTCCCTAATTGGCCATTTTGCTATTTATGTGTTTCTTGGAAATCCTGACTGGATTATTACTGACAATCTCACTCACTCACTTCTTTTCCTTTGCCCCCTTGTACTTAATCATTCATGATATTTTATTATTTATGATATGGAAAGAAACTAGTAAATCAGATACATATGTTTCTGTTGTTTGCGTGTGACACAACAATCACATTAATTAAATTCTCCGACTGGAGCCTAATAGGTGACTGGGACACAAGAAATTGTTTTAAAATTTTGCGAAAAAAGTTTTGGCCTTCTAGTTTTCTGAAAACAAGTGATCTCGTCTTACTCGCTTTGTGTGTCGTCAGGGGTGATGGTGGAAACAAAGGATCCTGGGAACCAGCCCCGGTTCTCCTTCAGTTCCCCGTACCACCAGTTCTCCTGCTTCTCCAGGACATTGATGACATCATCCTTACAAAAGCCCAGGTGACTCTCGGTCTTCGCGGTCCATTCGCACAGAGCCGAAGCCTGAAAAACCACGTGATGATGACAAATCACCAAAGAGAAAAGTACGTGGAGAGTGTGTGTTTAAACTACAACCTGGGAGTGCTGTGTGTTTGACATTGGTGTGTGTGTCGGCGTCGGGCCTTCTACATCCACACGAGGAATTCTGAAAAAATAAAATAAATACTTTTCATGTAAAAATTACCATTTAAATTTAATTTCCCATTTAAAAAAAACATGCGCACACACATAAGTCAAGTTGTTTAGAGCTGTACAGTGAGGACAAGAAAATCACACTGCAATTATATTATTTAAACTGAAGTTTTTATTTATTTCAGTACAATGCTGGTGTTTGAATCAGTGGGTGTTGGGTTGTGTAATGGGTTTAATTCCCCGCAAAAAATATCATGAAATGTAAGTCACTTAATCTCACATCTTAAGTCACTGGATAAAAGATTCTTCTAAATGACTGTAAAGTAAAATTGTGAAAAACAAACAAAAAATGGAATATTAAATATTCTAAAATGAGTGATAGGATTGGGATTAAAAAGGAATAATGAATCTTATTAATTGTCCTAATGTTAATCTAAATATTCTAAATGATTCAATTCTAAATTGTATGGTGGTCAAGCGACACATTTTTAAAAACAAATTAATTGCACTTTCCCAACCAGATTAATCAAAAATGAGTCAGTGCTGTGTGCTTCACCTCTGAAAACCTTTTTTCAAGTGAAACTCTCTGTCTAAATGGAAAAGTAAGACAAACTGCAATGCGTTAATCGTGACTTATTTATTTTCATAATAATATATAATAATATATGATACATTAATATTTAGAATGTTTTAAATAGTTAACGCGGTAATTTTGACAGCACTATTAAAATTATATTAACTTATATATATATACATGATTGTGTATATATAAATACTAATATATGTATTTATTATTTTGCTATTTATTGTTTTACTGTATATCTTTTTGTGGCATACCCTGGGAAGGTACAAGGGGGCGCTGTAGAGACAGTGACAGGGTCAGTCATCTCATCTTCGGTGACCTGACAGCATCTTTCAGCATAACTCTCAGGAAACCAGCCGTGGTTTCCACAGTGACTCCCGTACAGCCATCCCGTCTCCCTGACCGTGGACTCGTCCACCTATGAGACCACAAGACGCAGACGAGATGTGAATATCAATGGGCATTCGCACGAACCGGAGTGAACGTGTGTAGTAGTCACCAGTATCAAGCCTTCGGCCTCCAGCGAGAGCTCCTCAGAGTTACGTGCCGTGAAGGGATACAGAGCTTTATAGGTGGTGAGGGATGGAGGATGCTCTTCATCGCTGCTCATCACAGGCTGCAAGGCTACGAAAGCAAGAACACGTTAACCACAATGCTCTTATCCAAAATGGACTTTGCTGTGAATTTTACAGACCGCAGTGTATATGAAAGCAACTTTATTTACACACATAGACTACCGTTTAAAAGTTTGGGGTCACTTGAAATTCTCTTATGTTTGATAGAAAAGCGTTGTTTTTGTCAATGAGAATAACTTTAAACTAGTGCTGTCAAAGTTAACGCATTAGCGCACAGGATTAATTTTGAGTGCTTAATTGTGTCAATTATTTTTAATGGCATTAATCACAGTTTCATGTTAGACTGAAAAGTATTTATTTAGTCACAGTTCGTTTTCATCTGACAAAAAGAAGGCAAAACTTAGTTTTATTATTTTATTACACAATTTCCTGTTTTTATTAAGAGTGTAACCCAAAAAAATATGTTATTAACTAGTTTAAATAATTAACTAGTTAACTTTAATTTAATTAACTAATTAAATAATTAATCAACTAGTAAAATAATGAATCGTTTGACAGCCCTACTATACATTGTTACTGGGATGATTAACTATTATCGCTGTAAATGTCTGGTTTTTGGAGAAATATCTACACAAAGTGTATAGAGAAACATTTCCAGCAACTGTCACTCCAGTGTTTTACTGGTACAGTGTGTTTCCTAATTGTCTCAAAAGGATAATGGATGATTAGAAAAAACCTTGTTTGATAGGATAACATAAAACAAAAAAAAACAACTTGCTACTCATTTACTTGAACAATATATAGAACGCTAAATATTATGTCTAAATGTAGTATAGCATATATGCAGAGCAATATGCAAAGATTCCACTTGCTATTGACACACGTTTTTGATTTAAAGAAAAAAAAAAAAAAACACTGAAGCTCACTATCACGAAGCTATATAAAAATGACGTATTTCCTTTTATTTGTGATTGTTCCAGACTTAAAGCAGGAAAAAATATATTTATGTGCATATTAGAACTTTTTTTGTACGTTTGTCCTTCAGAGACATCTGATGGTCGTCTCATATAGGTTGATATACAGTCATAACTACACTAAAACATACATAATACTATAACTAGGGGGGGAAAAAATCACTAAATAAGTAAGTATGTGACTAAAGGAATTAAAGAGCGGTCGACATCTAACGTCTTAATGGGTCGAAAATTACTGTAAGTTGGGCATCACTAATCTATATCATACTGTATCTGGTATTATTCATCCATTCATCAGTTATGTGAAAACACTCTAATTACTGTTAAACATCTAACTGAAACCATAATGAAAGTAAATGAAAGCAAGTCTTCAAACCTCAGCCTCTCACACACTCACTTTTGCTCTCTACGTTCCTCGGTGACACAGAGTGTTGGTTGGGAAGAAGTGTTTCACTCCTCTCTCTCTCCTCCTTTTCTCTTTCTTCTTCTCTCCTCTTCTCCTCTTTCACTCGTGCCTGCTCCTGGGCCTCCTGAAGCCGTGCGAGGGCTTGCCGCTGCTGCTCCTCCCTGACTTTGGCCTCTCGCTCCTGGGCAAGTTTTCTCTGACGTTCTGCTTCCTCCAGCTCCAGCTTGACCTTCCTAATGGACCATGTGAAGATAATCTACATTTTACATTTTACTCTTACGGCAGGAGTGGGAAATACAAAATGCGCCATCATGTGGTGATAAGCTGTTGCTTTCCTTGGGAATCGAACCCAGAAACTGATCAGAATGATTATGAATTAATGACTTTATTTATCCAACTATGAGGACATTTCTACGGTTTTAGCAGCAACAGTGATGAGTGGGTAAAAAGACAAGTAATAGTAAAAGTAGTAAAAATTGTAAAAATAGTAGTAAAAAAAACCTATTTAAAAAGTAGTAAAATAAAAGCGTATTAATGAATTGCAATTAACGTGATTCTACCGAAATTCTAAGTATTGATACTAATTGTGAATAATTGAGAGCTGCATGGAGAAAGTATGGCATCGGAATCCAAGGAGTTCAAGGCTCAACTGGACCAGCTGGAGAAAAGGTGTGTGTGATCCCTAGAAATTATGAGATTCTGCTTTGTTGCAGATTATAAAAACTAAATACTCATATTTGCTGAATAAAAACACCCCCCTCCCTCAAATTTTACAGACAATAATTACAAAATATAATTACAATAATTAATTACAAAATAAAAATTCCATTAATAGGCAAACATAAGCACCTTCTCACTTTTTTTGGTGTTTCTGACTTTCAAGAAATCTAAAATTTCTGGCTAAATACTTCTCTTAACATTACTTCATTACTTTTAACAAACCTAACTTGTGACTCATTCCAATTTTGCACTTTGATGTTGTTTTACTTGAATAATAGATAAAAATAGTAACAGATATAAAGCATTTCTATTTGTAGTACATTTCCAGTAGGGGGTGCTATGATTCATTTTTCTATGTCCATATATGGGCTTATTCCGGGTTTTTTTTTTTTCCGTTGCTGTGATGCATAGACAGGCGTAGCAAGTTCACCATAGTATTCTATTTAATTTGTTTTTAATTTCTTCTAGTGTTATTTAGCCACTGCCAAGTGTGTAATTGTGGGAAAAGGGTTTCTTATTTTACACGCACATTTGAAATATGCACATATAAGCACCCCCCAAGTTTCTGAGCTTCTAAAACTAGAAAAATTATATATTTTATATAATTTCTAAAAATATATTGTATAGTGCATATTTGCGTAAATGCGGTATGTACATTTTCACATTTCTATATAGTATAAAAAAAATGCAAGCTGCCAATCAGAAATCATTATTTGAACTCACATTTCATTCATAATCCACATTCCCAAATCCACTCCAAATGTAAACGTATCTCTTCAGATTAGTAAAAAACTACAGATTTATTCTGAGGAAATTCTAAATGGAACTACATTTGAAATATGCGCATATAAGAACCCCCAAAGTTTTTGAGCTTCTAAAATTGGAAAACAGTGGTGCTTATATTGCGTAAATACGGTACAAAAAAATACAAGCTGCCAATCAGAAAGCATTATTTGAGCTTTCCGATATTTATCCTTTAGTCTTTAAATTAGAGTGGTTGAGTGGGTTTAAAATGTGATATTCCATTCTCACATTTCATTCATAATCCCTATTCCCAAATCCCATTCCAAATGTAAAAGTATCTCATCAGATAAAAATACATAGATTCATAAATCAGTAAAAAAAACATTTGATTTATTTTGAATAAATAAAACAACGGTTGACCTGGCAGCCTCCTCTTCATTTCTCCTCTTCCTCTCCTCCGCCTCTCTCCGGTGTCTCTGTAGCTCCTTCAGTTTTTCAAACCGGACTCTGGTGAGCTGCTCCAGGACGTCCTGCTGCTGACTCTGCCTCTGCCTCAACTCCTGCCATCCAAAAAGATCATCGTCAGTCTCCATCCTGCAGGTATTAATCTCCATAAATTACTGACTTCCTGGCTGACACACTCAACCTTAGAATAAAAAAAATGACCATTGCTAAACACAACCTCTCCGCTCAGCTCTAACTCATCTAGCTCAACATTAAACCCAGTCATGGCAGGAGTTTCCACTGTGATGGGATGGAAATGGAACCAGCAGACAAAAGCTTGTAAGAAGATCACAAGGAGCCAGTAACATTCACGCCTTCATGGTGAGATGAGGAATGAGTGTGAGGACGTATGAACACAGAGAGAAGTCAACCTTTATTAGAAGGAAGAGATTGGTTAGGCAGCCCAGCAATGAGAGAAGTCCTTGAAGAAGACAGTCATCCATTTCTACAAACTAAAAAGACCGGCAGGAGAAGAACAGACAAAGGAAAGAGAGAAAACCAGTGCAGAATGTGTGTTAGTTACAGTGTTATTGCCTTTGACGTTTAATGTCTGATGATTTGCTCCATCAACAGCCATCTAAGGCAGTAAGAACTCAATCTCAAGGTTCACACTCCATCCATCCATCCATCCAAACAAATGCATCCATCTTCGTCTGCTTATCCAGGGCCTTCAAAACCTCATCTAGCCAAAATACATGGCCAAGCCACCTCAGCTCCTCTCAATGTGGAGGAGAAGCAGCTCTACTCCGAGTTCCTCTCCTCTTAGAGTCTTATTAGATTAGATTAGATTCAACTTTACTGTCTATTCACATGTCCAGGTAAAGGGTAACGAGGAACTGGTAGTTTCCGGTAGATGGCGTAGGCTTTCATGACACTTTGTCACTGCTATAATGTTGGAAAAGTTAGTAAAAATACGAACGCAATAAAAAAATATTCGTGCATTTTCTTGGAATCCAAATAAATCGAAATTTAGATATTATTAAACATTTTGTTCAGTAGAACGAAAATTTGTCGTTCATGTGAGAAGGCTTTCGCATTTTTCCATTTTGTAGCGTCTCAAATGTGACGTCACGCCAGAGGTGTAAAGTACTTGAGTACGCTGTAAGGCTTTTGGTAAATTTTGTGAATATACATTATGTATACGTATGTATAATACAATACATTTAAAAAAAACAAAGTACGACGTAACGTGTAAGGAAACTGAAAATAATTCTTTAAGACATTGAAACACTGAACATAGTATTCGTACTTGTATTAGTACTTTTACTTGATTGATTGTGTGAATTTATTGGGACTGCGTGAATTTAAAAGTTGCTTATATTTTTGAAACTCAGTACAAGTACAAATTAGCCAAAAACACTTGAGGTACAAAAATATTTACAAAATGTACAAAACTTCCTAAAGTGTACTCAAGTACTTTACACCTCTGCATCACGCAAACTGATCCGTTAGTTTACACTCACACTAAAAGCGAACCGCGCCCGAATGGTTATGGTCCTAGTGATAATCATAGACATTTTCTTAACACCAACTACTAATGATTAAAAGCAACAATCCTGTACTCACACGTGCGGTTTGAAACAGTTAAAACTGTGAAAAGCGCCTCACAAATGCGCAGAACTTGAACTTGAATGCAGCGAACCGAGCTTGACTACACCTCTTCCAATCGGGCCAGGGCCGGCCAAACAGAACCCCTCCGTTCATCTCTCATCACACTGGCTTTTAAAATGAATCTAAAATGTGATATTTCATAGAAAATCTTCCAACAACCTTGATTTCTCTGTTGTACTGCTCCATCTGTGAGAGTTTGGCTGTGGTCTCTCTCTCCAGAGCATCAAGCTGCTCCTTCAGCTTCCGACAGCTCAGATCCTTCTCACACACACTCTGCTTGACGTCGCTTATCAGAGGACCTGTCAGGGACAAAGCAAGACGTGGAAGCTGTCTGGACTGGAAAGGAATTGATCTGAATGAAATGAGTTCATGAAGGGCTTCTGTTCTCACTTGAGCTGTTCTGAGAGAGATGGAGAAGTCTTTCCGTCAGTCTCTGCTTCTCTGGACCTGAATGACTCAGGCGTTTCTGAATGTCCTGCACACAAGTATCAAAGTGTGAGAAATCTAGGGGTATTTAATACATTTTATTACAATTACTTTTGGAATATTTAAAACTACAGGTAAAATTGTGCTCAGATTATACTGCAGTTAAATATTCACTAATGAGCTCTAAAAGAAATATTATCGAGTTATTTTGTTAGTTGGAATCCAAATATTTCCTATTATTTTTTATTTTATTTTCCAAACAAATATTGACACAATTACACATGTTGACACAAAATTATTTTTTAAAATTTATAATTCTTTATAATTCTATAAAATAAATTATTTAACACGTCAAGGCTCAATCTCCTTCAATACATAAACAAATTATCTAAACACATAATTACAAATATAAATGTAAAAAAGTGTTACTTTCTCAGAAAATACCCTAAAAAAGTAGTAAAAGTGTATTGACCTTGAGCTTAGCTATAAGACTGTATTAATGTAAAAGTAAAAAAAGAATATTGGAAAAAAAAAAAAAACCTGGAAATAGCTATAATGTATTATGTTTTTCATGTTGACGATCTTTGTTGACGATAAAATGTAGACTTTCATATACAGTTTGTGTAACATTTATTAGTTTCAAATGAATTAATGAATATGTACCTCAAACTGTGACTGTAAAGAGTTAATATCCAGAAAGTGAGTCTCTCTCTTCTGATTGATGAGATCCAACTCGGCCTTGTGAATCTGCCGCTTGCTTCTGGCATCCCGGAGTCGGTCCGAAATCTGTTTATGCTTGCTGCCCTAAGAGAGACATACGATATGTTATAGATTAAATATAATAATAATAACAATACATTTATACATTATTATTACATAAATGTCACAATAAGAGTCATCAATCCCAACTCAATCACTGATAGACAGACAGATATGGACAGACAGAAAGACAGAATCCAAATTGGGAAAAAAAGCATTATCAAAAACAAGCTGTAAGAGTAAAGGCAAAGATCTAAATAAAATACAATTAAATTGTTATTATTTATTAAATGTTGGCAGTAACAGTTTGATCAAAAATTTTTGAAAATGTAGGTTCAATATAAAGTGAAACATTTGAAATATGAACATCCGTTTTTGTACATTGTAATTTTTTTTTATTTAACAGCTGAAACAAAAAAAATTTGCCCTCAAAACAATTAGCAAAAAAAGAATTCAAATGTAAATGAAACAATATGACATTTTTAAATTAAGCAAAAAATGAAAAACATGAAATTAATTCTGACATTTTTTAACTGAGCAAAAAAAGCTTAGACGTGTCAAACACAAGTACAATATTTTTTAATTAAACAAAATTGCTTACAAATTACTGTAATTGTGTTTGTGTTATTAATTAGGTTAAATTAGATTAGATAAGATTAAGATAAGATAAGTTTGTTAATTACAAACTCCTATTTGCTTTTAATTAAACTGCCCAATCTAAAATCTTAGATGATTCTTTACTAGTCGAATCATGTTTTAAACAAATTAGAAGTGCAGTTCCCAATAATAGATGAGAGCCACTAAATTACAACATATAGGCATATATAATTTAAGAAGAAGAATTGTCAAACTCTAACCACTGCTTCCAGTTCCATCTCCAAACTCCTCTTCCTGTCTTTCAGTTTCTGTATGTCACTTTGCTCCTTTTCTTTCTGGGTCTGAAGCTCCACTCGTTTACTCTTCTCCCATTCCTGACGCCTCTGCCGCTCGGATTCCTGAGCAAAAGCAGAGTAAAAGATGTCAGTGTGGGCTTTGTAAGATTATAAAGTAGGTCCAAGTGTCCTTGAGCAAGACAGTGAACCCAATCCCCTCTCAGAGATCTACACCGTTCACTACAAACGTCACGGTTTAGTTGGGTCAAACGTAGAGGGCATTATCCCATGGTTCTGAACATCAATGGTCTCTTCCTCATCAAGTTTTTCCTTTTTACTGTCTTGCTTTGACCTTATAGTCAAAGAATTCTCCAAAACATGGTTAATTTCAGTAGGGGAGCACCTCAGGGCTGTTTTTGGTCCTCTGCTGATGTTCTTTTGACCTTACCACCTTTACCAGGTTGTGTGCAGAATTACTAAGCTAGGTTGACAAAGCAGACATGAGTTGTTTGCACACACATCCTGTCCAAATTTTGTTGACATAATTTGAAATTCATCAAACTGTTTTTTAAGAAGGTAAAACCTTTAACTTCCTGCACAATGGGTTTTCAGGTTGGGAAGAGCGTCCTGGTTTAGAAACAGGACCACCAGGCTCTCAAGAAGGTAGAGGGAGAACATATTATACCAATAGAGCTCTTGACCAGGAGTCCATCTACAGCAAATGGTTCTGGACTAAAGCTATTAAAGGTGAGCTGTCTCAATAACTCACTGGTTTCTCGGCTCCCATCGTGGAAGCATTTCTGCCTCGTGAAGTCAAACAGAGAGAAAATAAGAAGGAACTTTTTGGAACATCTAGGATCAGAACCCGTATCTATCTCACTTTTGCAATTCCTCCTATAGAAATAAATTGAAACTAATTTAATTGTGTTGAAATTAAAATGCTTTCCCCTTTCGGAAAGGAAATTGTTGATGTTGACTGTTTTACTGTTGTATTTTTGCATCATTTATTTATTGTTGTTTTTTTTTCATCCTCTTTTCATTTTGGCAAAATTGTTTTCCACTGAATTTTTTTTTTCTGTTGTTCTTCTCTGGTATTTAATGTCTTGTTATACTACTTTTTTTTGCTGCTGTTAAACAGAAACTACTATTTAAGAACTATAAATATATATAATCTAGTCTATCTAATCTAATATAATTTTATCTTATCTAATCTAGAAACGACCATAAAGTTTACAAAGTTACAATACTGTACGAAATCTAAAATAAATCTGTTATAGTTTAATAGGTTTTTTTTTGGTTATTTTTCCCATTATGTTCTGGGCATGTTTTACCATTATAATCTCTACTTGCCTCTCTTCTCTCTATTTCTTTCAGTCTTTCCTCCTCTCTCTGTCGTTCAAGCTCTCTCTGTCTCTCTATCCTTCTCTCTTCCTCTCTTTGTCTCCTCAGCTCCATGTCCCGGGCCTCTCTCTCTCTCCGTTCTCTCTCCTCAATCTCCTTGTGTCGTCTCTTCTCCTCCTCTCGCCTTTCCTCTTCCCTTCTTCTCCTCTCCTCTTTCTTTTGTTCCTCTTGCAAAGCCAAGCGACGTTTTTCCAACTCTGCATTTCCTTTCTGAAAGTTTTCACGAAGCTTCTCCTCATATGACACTAAAACAGACAAACAAGTAGGTCAGAAGAAATATTGTCAGTATGAAAAAAATAGCACAAAGTGTGTTGTGTTTGTTTTTGGTTTTGCTTCAGATTTTATGAGATGAACTTAAATATCTGAAACATTTTCTACGCAAACAATAACAATATCTTCTGAATATTGTTTCTGTCAATCTGTGATAGTGTCAAGATCACAGGTGACCAGTGTTGGGTGTAAAGCATTACAAAGTAACGCGTTACTGTAATTGAATTACTTTTTCACTGAAACAGTAATGTAACGGATTACTGTTCATTCTTAGGTAATTACATTGCATTACATTGTAAAATCATTAAACGTTGAATATCATTATTTTATTTTATTAATTTATCTTCTTATGGTAAACGTTTCTTTTTCCGCTTCAAGTATTTAGTTAAATTCAGTAAGTAAAATACTTTTCTGACACAGTAATTAGAAAAGTAATTTAATTTTGTTAGTAATTAGTTACTATTATAAAGTAACTTACCCAACACTGCAGGTGTCTCATATCAAGATGCTGATTAGACAACATGATTATTGCACAGGTGCGCCTTAGACTGACCACAGCAAAAGGCCACTCAGTTTGCAGTTATTTTTATTGGTATTTATTATTCTGAAAACCAGTCAGTATCTGGTTTGGCCACCATTTGCCTCAAGCAGTGCATCACATCTCCTTCACATGAAGCTAATCAGGTTGTCAATTGTGGACTGTGGAATGCTGGTCCACTCTTCCATGGCTGTGTTAAGTTACTGGATATTGGCAGGAACTGGGACGGCACAATGGATGGCAAGAACTGGATTTGTTGAATACGCAGATTCAGAGCATCCCAAACATAATAAATGGTTGACATGTTCTGGTGGACATTCCTGCTTTCAGCCTCCAGTCTTGCAACTGCTGTGGCTTTGTGCTGTGCGATACAACTGAACATTTCAAGTTGGCATTTTATTGTGGTCAGTCTAAGGCGCACCTGTGCCATAATCATGTTGTCTAATCAGCATCTTGATAGAACACACCTATAAGGTGGGATGGATCATCACGGCAAAGATGTGCTCACAATCACAGATTGACAGATTGTGTTCATTTTTTAGTCGTGTGTCTCTCAATCTATATACTAGTAATGTGTTGACATCAATAATGTAGTTGGTTACCGTTGGGCAAGCTTTTTTGCAGATGTTCTTGTTCAATCAACTCAGTGTTCATCAAAGGAACCAGCCCGTTCAGAAGGTCACATGACTTCTCTTTTCTGCAAAACACACAATTGTACTCCTCTATTCCCTCACACTGTGACGCCATCTGCATCTTACCTGAACGAAGGAGGCACAAGATCGGGAGGAAGTGTGAGAGGTAATGGTCGTCCGGTCTTGGCCATATCAACAAGGTGCATTGCAAGTATGAACTCTTCTGCTCGTAGCTGTCCATCATGATCAACATCAGCCAGAGTCCTGTAGGGAGAATTATGAACATTCGTCTAATGCTAAAATTACGCTAAAATACGCAAGCATCTCCTCGTTTTCTTGGTGTTTTGAACCATAACTTGTGAGCCCATAGTTCACTTCTGTGTTGTTTTACTTGAATAATAAATAAAAAATAAGATCACTGAGTCACTTTTTTGTACTGTGTTGTACTGTATTTTTACATTTTTAACTTAATTTGATTGTATTTTTATCTTGATAATTTTGTATTTTTATTCATATTTCATATTCTGTCTACTGCTAAACTACTCTAATTGTTTATCACATTTCTATTCTATATCTTCATTTTATTTTATTTACCTTCCCATAAATAAATTTCACTACATGTTGTATCACGTATAATATGTATGTCACAAATAAAATTTGAATTTTTAATGGTTAGAAATTCTTTCTGAATGTAGTAGAGTATATCTCCAGCAGGGGGTGTTAAACATGGCAGCGGTAGATCGCAGACATATTGAGTTCCCCATTTTTTTTGTATTTAATTTGGTTTTATTTCTTACAGTGTTATTTAGCCACTGCCAAGTGTCGCTGCATTGCTAAGATTTTAATTTCTGTTATTCGAGTAACTTTATTATTTAATTATATATTTTAAATTCGGTTGCATGTAAGAAACTGGAGCGTGTTATTTAGCCACTGCTAAGTGTCGTGGCTAAAGTTACTCAGCCACTAAAAGCATATATTCATGTCTGCCTCCGTAACCATTATTTAAATTTAAAAAAGAGGCAGAAGAGCACTGCTACATAAACACAACGTATTTCCATTTATTTGAGATTGCTCCTGACTTAAAGTGTGGAAAATGGGCTTGCTTGTATTTACGAGCGTATATGAAATATGCAAATATAAGCACCCCCAGGTTTTTGAGGAGTTTTTCTTGATTATATTTGCGTAAATGCAGTACTTCAGATTCTGTAACTCCAACTAAAAGTCAGTAGTTATGTAGGTATATACGAACCATATGGTAGCCAGTTGTGTTTGCGTGAGGTTCGAAGCTGTCAGAGCATTTCGGACCTGGGGACCTTCAAACACAGATAGAAAAAGTATGAGATCTTATTTTATTTGCCTTGATTGAACATGCACACAATGTGAACTTGCCTGCGAGGTAGCCGCTCATTAGCTTGTCCAGGATGTTGAACTGCTGCCTGTATTTCAGACGGGACGACAGGGGAACGGCCCAGTCAGATGCAGATGTTTTGGGAGAGTTGCTCGTGAGGGACGTGGTGGAGGAAGAGTTAGAACTGTGGAGTTAAGAAATTAGTTATTCAAAATATGTTCTGTGGAATGATATTTTATGAATATAAAAAAAAATATATATGAATATCCTAATCATATTTATGATGAATCTTCACCCACCCACCCCCGGACACATAATAAAACTAGCAAATAAACTGTAATTTTTCATTTTAGTTATGTGCAAAGCTATTAAAATGTCAAATGCCTGTTATTATTTTAATAGAAAATAATACATAAAATAGAGGTTTTATTTTATTATTTATTATATAAACCTTTCGTTATTATAAACTAGCTAATACAAACACAATTTATGCAAGAGTAATTTAACATTAAAAAATATACAAATGTAGTTAATATACCCAAATAATTTACTAAGCAAAGCAACTGAAGCATTAATTTATTTATTTGAATTGCTTTCTAATTTTCTAATATAATTGATTATTGATTTATTATAATACAGTCTCTTTTTACATTCATTAGGATACAGATTTTATGTTGAATGTTCTATTGGAAATGTTAAACACAATATCATTGAAACAGAGAGAACTAATTAAATACGCATCTATCTATCTATCTATCTGTCTGTCTGTCTGTCTGTCTGTCTGTCTGTCTGTCTGTCTGTCTATCTATCTATCTATCTATCTATCTGTCTCTCTGTCTGTCTGTCTATCTATCTATCTATCTCTATATCTATCTATCTATCTATCTATCTATCTATCTATCTATCTATCTATCTATCTATCTATCTATCTATCTATCTATCTATCTATCTATCTATCTATCTATCTGTCTCTCTGTCTCACTTTTTATGGATGCCTGTCTATCTATCTATTTCTTTCTTTCTGTCTTTCTCTGTTTCTATCCATTCCTACCTACGTATTTGTCTCTCTCTATATGCAATATGCAATATGTATGCAATACAGTAAATGATAATATAAGTGGAAATAGTTCCAACCTGCTTGAACCAAGATCCAAAAGAGAATGGGATTTGCTCATGTTGCTGGAAACTGGAAAGACTGGAAAGGTAAAGCAGAGTGACCATAACCGTGCTTTTCTTGCACAAAAATATGAAATAACAAGCACACAACCAGTCAGAATTTATATTTAATAAAATCATGGCTAAATTCAACCAAGGCGTGTGTTACTGTACCTGACGTCGGTGCGAGGAGAGTCGCGTTTCCGTTTGGTAAAGCCGGAGCACTGAGCGAGTTTGGGATTTGAGGAAGTGGTCCTGACACTAGGGTGGGCATTGGGAGTAAAGGGGTTATGACTGGCACCGGGGGCATGGACGTCAGAATGGGCATCGCCGAGAGATTTGGCATTGAGCCCATACCTTCAACATTAAAAACCAGTTAGCGGAAAAGACATCACAAAGCGAATCACATGACCTGGAAGTGACTCGAACCGAAGCGTGACGATGAAACCATGACGGGGGTCTGTTTCATGATGATGGGCAGACTGGGTGGGAGAGGCTGACCATGCAACTGCAGTTTAATGAGTTTCATCGCAATGGAAAATTCCAATCTGTCCATCTTCCCATCGTTCCCGATGTCTGCCAGTGCCCTGGAAAAATGTACAGAAAAAACGTGGTTTACGCAACAGAAACACTCCAGAGTTTTACACTCCTGAGAAATGGTGGCGCTACTTGGACTGTGGAATTGCGTCATGCTGCCAACACTTTTATATATACACACTTTATCAGTCAATCTGCTTCCTGTTGGTGGATGGGCAGCAGACAGGAAATGATTATTTTAGAGAACCCACCCACCACAGAGGAATGTGGTTACACACTGCTGGTCAAACAATACAGAATCACTTATGCGACACTGTACTCACACACAAACACGCTGCATATAAATACAACAAAACGGAACCAAAACTAGTTTTTGAATTATAAAGAATAACAAAAAATGCCACGAACGAATGAATGTTCAATAAAAAAATAGAATTAATCATTTATATATGTCGTAATATTTATATAAAAATAAATTACATTATAAATAATACAACAAAAAATTTAACTAGTGATTTTAAAGTTGTAAAGTTGAAAATTAGAAAAATGTAGCAAAAAATTATTAGGGCCAGAACAAAAAATTACATGATTTATATAACATTATGGATAACATAAATCAAACCTTTGCTCCTTCTTCAGCATTTGTGTGTGTAACTACATTGATTCACTCTGACTAACCAATCAGAAAATACAAGTATCAACTTTAGAATTTAAAATTCAAAATTAATTCCGGATGCTTAGCCCCAGGCAGATTAAACTGACATAGCAACATAAAAACTGATCCACCATTTATAAAAACACACACGAAAACAACGACAGTATGAAATTAAGCGAAAATATATAAATCATTTGAAATGAAATAATAACATTTAGTTTGTAAATGTAGCATATGAATACAGAGTATATATAGAAAATGTAGTATACAGTACTATACATAATAAATATAATATACTGTACATGTATATTTTACTTTTGCACATTTTCATAATCCACTAAAAAGCTTATTTCTTTGTTTTTGCCAAAGCTCAAATTAGCTTTTGTTTTCAACAATGCTGCATGACTTTGCAGATTACAGTGTATAATTAACACGTCATGATGCCATCTACTGTACACACACGGAGATTAGACTAATAATTCTAAATTATATTAGATTAGAGTCCAGTGGTGATAATTACAGTATTTATTCTTATATGGTCAATATGATTATAACGTCTGAGGTTATAACATGCAATTTTTTTTATTCCCTTTTTATAGCGTAAATAGGCTTCCATAAATAATAATTTTCCGACATACCTGTCTGAACATTCCAGAATACATTCCAGAAATATTGGTGTGTGTGGTGCAAATAGACAAACGAGAGTCGAAAAATGTACAAATATTTCCAAAACATTTCAGGGAAGTCAGACAGGCGTTTGAAAAAACAATCATAAAAACCGGATCAAGTGTGTGTACACAGTGCGGGTGTGTGTACACGTACCAAATGTCAGCAAGAACGGCTGTGGGAAGACCAGACTGCAGGAAAAACTTCCGCGCTTGATCTCCTAAACAGAATAAAGCAAAAAAAAAAAAAAGCATCAGCGATTTATTTTGCACACACACATATCAGAAGGTGTGTGTTCTCACCTGACAGAAAGCCCAAAGTGGGGACCAGGGAGTCAAATTGCCTGTCATGTTTCCCCCTTTCTTCCGGAGTAATGGCCCAAATACTGAACCCACCTGTGACAAAACAGAACATTCCAGAGATGTTACGCAACAGTCACCTACAATTATAATATTTTCACATAAATGTGTATTATTATTATTATTATTATTTATTTATATGCATTATTCTCCAAAAAGCTATTCTGTTTTGGGGTCCGTTTCGGGAGCTGGAGCCAAACCCAACAACCCAGCCAATCACAGGGCGAGACACAGACACACAAACACACTCTCACTCACACATAATGGCAAATGTATGTCATGGTTATAGTAATGTTTATTTATTGATCGTGTGTGTGCGCAGTATTATTCATGTTTTTGTTAATAGATTCTGGATTACAAATTATCAAATAAACGCATTTTCAGGTACAAATAAAGGCTTTTTCATTTCATTCATTCATTCTGATCAAAAACTTAATTCTCCTGCATGTTTTAGGATTGACCATAGAGCAAAAGAAAAACAAAATTCTCAGAAAAGAACATTTAAACATAATGAATCTCCAAATTGGAAGAAACACTTTACGGGTCGAAATACAAACTACTGTGTAAAGATTATATAATTAATCTGTGTGAACGTGAATTTATATACGTAAAATATTTTTTATAATTAACATTGAACTAAAACTGTAATTACCACAAATACAATTACAACATGATCAACAAATCGCTATTACAAATTGGAAAATGTTTTTTTTAAAGAAGGTAAATAACATGTAAACAAAAGTGATTTGTGTCACAATTTTGCTCTCTGGCTCCTCATGGTGGCCATTGGAGGAAGCAGCAGGACTAATTACTTGACCGGCTGGCTCGTTTTTCAGCGCAGCAGCTGAAAATAATTTTGATCCGTTTTGAAAAGTTACGAAAAGTTGCAGCAGGAATGTCTTGGTTGAAGCGCCATCCATGTTTAAATTATTCACCATTTCATGTTTTGTTTTGGTTTCTTTAAAGATTTTAATTTATTAAAATCACATTTGTACGATTTCACACACCCCGTCATCTGTCACGTCGCACTTTAGTCAGGAAATGTAGTCACATGATTTGAGTCACAGAAAATTAAATGCTAGCATTGTTAGCATTTAGCATCTCAGCATTTTTTATCAATTTCAAATATCCCAATATTCACGTTTTCTTTTGATTTGCAACGAATTCTGGAATCCAGCAATTGGTATTTACAAGGTAATACTTTACACGCTCTGTGATTTTTCTAGACAGAAACCGCAGAGCAGAACTTTCAGGACAGCCTGCTATCGCTTAGCTAATTACCTTTCCTTTCTCTCGCTCGTCTCTTTGGGAAGGACACACACTTCCTGCTCTCATTTTCTGCACCGTCAGCACGGCAACGGGAAAAAAGCCAGTGATTGATGAAGTGTTTGCTAACAAACGCAAGTTCATTAGGCAAGAAGTCTCTCCATTAAAGCTAAATTAACGAATAAAGCCGTCATTTGAGGATATCATCGCATTATGCAGCATTTTTACTAGCTCGGTAATTATTTCTCTACAGAACATGCAGCGGACGTCCTTTTGTTCACGATGGTTACGTTCCAAAACCTCCTTTGAGGAAAAAATGTCCATGATATATATGGAAACCAACCCCAAAATGCCTTGTTTCGATAGTATAGGCCATAAATCATCCTCTCACACTTTTAAAGCACGGTCTGCGAGAAGACGAGCGACAAAAATGAAAAATTAAATATCTGCAGTTTATTTCAACCTCAGTCCTCACAGGGCTTCACATTTTTTTCCGCTTGTCTTTTGTTTTTTCTACAGTTCAAAGTTCAAAGCTTTTATTGTCATTTGTACAGTTTCCTATACAATAAAATTCTTAAATTTCTTCACGCAAAGAATGCTGTAAAATAGAGACACAATGACACAAAGAAACAATGAATGACATCAAATAGAACACCCTATGTATAAAAAATAGTAAATTAGAAAATAAAAAAATCAAAAAATACTCACACAAAAAATATAAAAATGTACAGAAAAAGAAGCAATGCAATATGATATGAATATATAATCTATAAGTGAGTGTGTGTAGCAGCTTGATAATGAACTGCAAGGTGCAAGTAGCATTAAATACATTTTGTGGAGGTAAATTCCCAAAATTTGTGTACATTGTGCCGTTTTTTTATATGTTTCAAAATGTTTTTGTTAATTTTTTTACATTTTACAAATTTTGAAACAGTTGTGCGGTAGAGAGTTAAACCTGTCAGCCTGGCGTTTACAAACTTACTTTACTTTACATTTTGCAGGATCGCAAAAAATGCTGCCTTGTTTAAAATGTACGCTGAATTGAAAGATTGCAGAAATGACAAAGGGAGCTATTTTTTCTTTCCATTAAATGTGCAGATGAGACAAAGAGAAAGAAAAATAAAAGCTGAAGGTCTGAAATATTGGGGAAATAGTTGTAGTGTGTGCCTTTTTAAAAACGCAGTCATGGAATCTGGATGCTGATTCCAGTTTCTCATTTTTAGGAGCATTTCTAATAAACAATTTGTGATGACGAGGGTCTTTAGATTGACTGAGCAGAGCTGATGGAATCCAGTCTTATTACAAAACAGTGAGGATGTCCGTGGTGGGACGTCAAGGCATTCAAAGTCTTCACTGAAAGCCTAAAACAGGCATGTCCAAAGTCCGGCCCGGGGGCCAAATGCGGCCCTTAATCAAATTTTGACCGGCCCGTGACTTGATTCATAAAATGAATGGAATATGGCTGCCCGCGGGCAATTTGCGCGATCGCGCTAATTCACGCGAATTCAGCGAAACCCCGTGATATATTGGCGACCTTGCAATTTCATCCAATCACCACAAATTTACCGCAAATTCCAAATTTACCGACACCATGTGATCTCAAACGAATACGTTTTGTTTCACCAAGCCCACCCGAGCTTGTAAAAAATTAAATCAAAATCATATTTTTTTTTTCAATGTTCCATTATGAAGGTTTTTATTACTTTATTTATGAACACATTTTAAAAAGCAGTTAAAATGCAAAATCTCTTTATTTCCATTTAAGTATTATATCTGTTTGTTTGTTTTTTTATCCATTTTTAAATAGGAATAAACACGATTTAATGTTAAATACTAAATTATATATACAAAAATGTGTATATCCTAAAATGTGTATTTCTTTTTCCCCGAGCCCGGTCCGGCCCCTTTGTCAAATGTTAGAACCCAATGTGGCCCGCGATTCAAAAAGTTTGGGCACCCCTGGCCTTAAATGATCTAAATAGTAAAACAACGTTCATTACATTTTGTCAATTAATATAATGAATTGTGACAATAAAATTAAATAATTGCAACTCTCTTGCCCCTTTATTCCACTGTGTTCCCGATGGTTGCATCACTGCCGACTACTTGGACAAGAATTGTATTATTGAAAAAGATTTCAACCAATCACAATTTTGCAATCACTTCATGCAAGCACAGAGCTCCGCCCACGCCTGCGGTTTTATTCCTGAAGGCTATGTACGCATAGAAAAGTGTAGCTTGGAAAAAAATGTTCAACCAATTGAATTTCAAGCTCTTTTCTTGAAGGGCTGTCACGTGACACGTGATTCAGACGTGCCGATTGATTCGTCTTTTTTTCATTGTCGGTAGTTTTGTCAAGACTCGTGAAATGCACTGATGATCTGTACCACAGAGTAATGAACCAGTTTTGGGGAGGACTTTTATTGTGAAGGTCTCTGGGTTTCATCGTCCTGGGAACAACCAAACTCTTCATGGCTGAAGGTGAAGGAATTCTACAATAAACTTTTGATTTCTTAAAGGAAAAAAATTGGGAAAATACTAAAAATTTGAAGGTGATTCGTTGGTTCAAGCAAACACACCCAACACTTAAACTCTAGCTTATCTACTCTCAATATTTATAAAACGGAACAAAGAGTTCAAAAGTAGAATAGTTGTAAGGCAGAATAGCTTTATTATAATTGTGCATAATTACTTTTAACATAATCAAGTTAAGGTTTTGACTCCTCGACTCAATTTTTAGATTCAGTTTAAGATGTTCAAATTCCGAATGTTCCAAATCCACATGTTCCTGGTCAAACTACTGGTGTTTAGTAAACCTATGGCTTATCCCTCCATAAACAGAAGAATTTTGAGAAATCGCTTAAGAGCGTGTTCCATAAAAAACATTTTTGCATCTACAAACATAAATATTCTGATACGAGAGCCAATTTGAAAAAAAACAATGGATACTTTTAATCTCAGAAATTTGAGTTCTATACTTTGTTTTTTTTTATCTCAATAAAAATCTCTTAATCTTAAATTATATCTTACAATTCGTCTTAATCGACAATATCTTCACAAAAAGAAAAAGAGTTTTTATTACTCAAAGTTAGAAAAAAACGTCACATTTTTCAATAAAATGAACCTCTTTTCAATCTCAATTTTGTGATAGCAATTCTGATTTATTAGACAAATTCTGGTTTATTACTCACAATTCAGAAACAAGAAGTCACAATTATTTTCCTTTTTTTTTTGCGTAATTGGGCTTACATGGATGCAAAGTTTCCAATAAATTCAGATAATTAGTCATTTTCAATGGACCAATGCTTATATGATTTAAAGTTAAAAAGTATTCTTTTAATTTTCAAAATAAAAGAGAAAAAAAGACGACTGTCTTTTTTTTAAACCGCTTGTTTCATTTCTGGGTGACAGGAATCCCAAAAATCCCTAAAATCCCTGAAAGTGGCACACACACACCATCAGACGACTGAACACACACACACACACACACACACACACACACACACACACACACACACACACACACACTCCGATTCTCAACAATGGACAATAAAAGGGAAGCTGGATAAACATTATACCTGAAAAATAACTATATAGTTAATAAAAATGTCTTGAATTACCATTCATGTCTGCGAGTGGGATTTGTTGAGCCTTGAATCGACTGGTTAGCAGCTAATCATCTATAAAGAAAGAAGGAAATAATTAGCAAAATGGCTTTACATACAATGTCTTTGAATTTCAACTCTACTTTTTTATAAAGCATATTTAAATGACACATATTTGCCCAGAGTGCTACAGAAATAGAAAACAGTGGACAGTGGACAAAAGTAGGCTAATACCTTTTTATAGCCATTAAATGACTACATCATTTTAATAAAAGCAGACTCGGACCTCAAAAATTGTAAAAATCCTTGATTCAAATGCCAGACTAAACAAAAAGGTCTTCAGCTGAGAACTAAACACATCCACAGATGGAGCAGGAAGTTGTTCCAGAACATAAGACAGCTTTACTGTATACAGTAAATTTATGTGTGTGTGTATATATGTTGTATCTACTTGATAGTTTAACACTATAAATAAAATTGGTAGTGCATACTATCTACATTATATTTTTACTTTGTCACAATTGCACCATTGTTTTTGCAGATACATAGTTGTATTTTTTGCACAACATATTTGTTGTCTATTGTCTATATTTATTGTTATTATTATTATCTTTCTTTTGTTCTCTTTGCTTTTTGCACTTTTGCCTTCACTGCTGTCACAACATAAATTGTCCCTTTAATTTCTGTTAAACGACTCCTTTAACAAAAAAGACTCCTACACTGATGTGTTTTACAGTGTTTTTGTATACAAGACACCGAAAAAAATGTAACTACAATTACACTGGAGATCAGATCCAATTTCTGGACATGTAATCCTAAAACGGTATTTGGATTGGGCTAAACATTAATGTACAAATTTACTCCAATATTAAAACAAAAATGTTCTTTATCCATTACTTGTGTATTAGGCTTACATTGACTCGTGTAAACTCAGTAAAAGAATAATCTTGCTGTTTTACTCTGTGACTTGAAAGCAAATAAATAATAAATGAAGCCTCTTGGTTGGACTAATCATTAGCTTTTCTGAACAAATCCCCAACCAAAAGGAAAATAATATTTTTCATATAAAAATGTGAAAATGCAAACATGCATAGATAGAGACAGAGTATATAATTTAAATATAAATAATATATTACATTTTAAATACCGGTATATATTTATTTGTTTTAATTTTATTTTAATTATATTAATAATTATATTAATAATTATTATATTATTATTATTTTAATAATATTTAATTATATTTTAACGTGTGTATATATATATATATATATATATATATATATATATATATATATATATATATATATATATATATATATATACCGGTATATATATATATATATAAATAATAGTTTTGTTGCTGTTTTTGTTGTACTTTAGTGTTAACTGGAAACGAGTGTGTGTGTGTGTGTGTGTGTGTGTGTGTGTGTGCGTGTGTGTGCGTGTGTGTGAGATATGCACGCTTCATTTTTGACAAGACAAAATAAAAATACAACATGAGTCCACATTAGACACTGTTATTCTCTTCTGTTGCACAGGTTATTCTCTTCGGTTGTTTCAGGTTTCCTTCAGAACAAAATGATCTAAGCAAAACAATTTCCTCGACCTTCTGGACATTGAGAGAAGACATCTGTGCTGCCACACAGCCTTCACATCAGCTGGTCTTCGCAGCGAAGGGTTAAATCCGGCTCCGAGCGCCGCAGACGCTAAAGCCAGTTTGTGCCGGCCGCGTGTTTGTTCAGACTCGGATTCATCTGTGAAACACGGATCTGTTTCCCAGGAAAAAGATTAGCAGCCAAAAGCGACACACACACATCAGAAAGGCAACGGCGCAATCAATATCTTGTTGGCAATTGTGTGTGTTGCCAGTGTGCAACGTGAGAAAAGAAAAAACGTAGAAAAAAATGTAATTTAGTTCACTAATGGATTTTTGTTCACAAAATCAGGGGGGAAAAAATGAGTTTTTAAGAGAGATTTAGGGTGTATAGCATTTAATATTGTATTATATTAGTAAATAAGGAAGGGGCTTTAAAATAGAGCAATGGAATAAATTAAAAAAATTTTTTTTTTTCTTCGATTTTTAAGACATCCTAGTTAAATGGCTAACATTTCTTTGGCTCTGTTAAAAGCGTTTTTGAAATGCTTTTAAAACAATGACTATTCTCAAACTAAAATGTAAAAATGTATTATTGTAATACATCTATATTATATTATAGTATCATATATCATATATTTTTTTTTTATTTATTTATTCAAACATGTATGCATAACAAATAATAGAAACATAAAACCACAACATAATAATAATACAATCATCACATTCTTTCCCATAATACGTGCTTGAGAGTACAAAGAAGTACAACTTATCTACTCCTACCCCCTTTTATATTCCACAAAAAGTATATTTTTATTTTATATCATATTGTATCATTTCATATTATAGGCTTTTGCCTTTGCTTATCTAAAAAGAAACATTATGGCCGCTCTGAACATCCGCTGTCAGCAAATTTCCAAGCGCTTCTGAGTGTTTGAAACTCTTTGCGCCAGCAGATTAACCACTTTGTCGTCAATTATTTCTCCGAGCCATTCTACCTAGAACTAAACCGCACAAATGTCCTGCTCTCATGCGCCTCATATCTAAATAACATCAGATTGCTACAGAACAGTAACACAACACAGTAATTCAAAGTACAATTTTTTTTTAAAACATCGCACACTGGGACAAAATAATTGCGATGGAGGAGAAAAAAATCATTTTGCCATTTCATTAATTTTGAAATCTTCATTTACTTTTTAATTCAATATTTTTGTCAGTGTACTGACGTTAACCAATCAGAGCTCTAGCACCATCGCAAAATATGGTGAAACTGACACACTCACAGAATCTAATTGCAATTGCAACGTTTATGTTAATAATCGATTGCTATTTGAATTCTTGTACCATTACATAGCCCTACACATACTGTTTGTACTACAGACTGAATGAATATTTCCAGTGAAATGCATATTTTTGGTATAAGCAAGTGGCTTGGATTATTTATACAATAGTATAAAATGATTTGATTTAGACGATTATATTTTTTGCAATCAAATGTTATATTACGGCAAGCTACAAAACTCAAACCAACGGAACATTTCCCTACGTCTGGTTGTTAAGACCATTATGCCTTTTGTCTCGTGCAGGTTTTATGACACAAAAATAGAGGATAAAAACTGCCACAGGGGACAAACAAAAAAAAACCATTTTCTTATGACACAAAACTCCATTTAAAAACTCCTGTAACAGCCAACTAAAGCAGCCACATGGGGTAAAAGTCCTCAAAAAACATCTAAATGCCAACTAAAACTGCCACAAGCGGCAAAACTATTCTAAACGCTTACTGAAACTGCCACAAGGGGCAAATCCTCTAAAAAAATTCCTTTAGAGCTTACTAAAACTGCCACAAAAACTCCTCTAAAATCTTACTAAAACTGCCACAAGGAGTAAAACTCCACAGAAAACTAATGGAAATGTCAACTAAACCGGCAAACCGATCTGAAACACTAACTGAAATTGCCACAAAGAGCAAAACTTTATTAAGAACTCTTCTAAACTCCAAATTAAACTCCCCAAAGGGACAACACTGTACTAAAAGGCTTCTATAAACTCCAACCCTTCTAAAAACCCATTGAAATTCCAACTAAACATACAAAACGATTATAAAACACTAACTGAAACTGCCAAAAAAAGGCAAAACTCCAGTAAAAAAACTACTCCAAACACCAAATTAAACTGCCACAAGGGGCAAAACTTCTCTAAACTCCAACTTAAACTGCCATATTGGGAAAAAAAAAATTCTAAATGATAACTTAAACTGCCACAAGAGGCAAAACTTTGCTAAAAAATGACTCCAAACACCAAATTAAACTGCCACAAGAGGCAAAACTCTGCTAAAAAGCTCAATTAAACTACAAATTAAACTGTCACAAGAGATAAAACTATTCTAAAAGCCAACTGAAATTGCCTCAAGGGGTTAAACACGAAATCATAAAACACCAAATACAAAAAGAAAACAAATGAAAACAAAATTTAAGGTAAAATTTACAGGTAAGATTCAAGACAAACAAAAATAATATATATTATTATTATTATTATTATTATTATTATTATAAAATAATAACAATAATAACAACAACCTTGTAATGAATAAAAATGTGAATAAAATGTGCAATGTTATTTTTACAACAGGACATTAATATTGGAATTATTGGAATATTGGAATTAATTTCCATCAAGTGAATTGCCAAACACTGTCTGGAACGTCTACACGACATGCAGGCACAATTTATCCAATTTATAATGAAGAATATTTAGCCTTGCGACGTAAACTGTACATTTACTCAAAGCTTAACAATCCTGCTGTCTTACAAATGTTCCTAAAACTACAGCTTACCAGAAGCACTCTAAATCCAACTCACAACAGCATTACATCCTTGTTGTGCTGCTCTAATGGATCCCAGGAGAAGACGAGCTCTGCAACAGCACCGACTCCCTCGTCCTCGCCTCCATCAGTCCTCCAAGCTTCTGGATGTGTCATTGTTTGGCACCGAGGTGTCACGCATACAGCCACGTTTCATTGAATTCAACAACCTTCTTCCAAATTAATATTTAATGTTATTAAGCCGGACATTTGAGCCAATAATCTCAACTTGCTCAGTAACCACTGAAAAAATGCACCGTCTACTCAACGGATCAACAAGAATTTTTTTGTTATTTTAAATGTTGGGCACTTGAGTTTCTGGCTCTGTCAAAAATAAATGGCTAAAACGCTAGTAAAACCAAGCAAGAAAATACAAAATAACTACGTAGATTTACAGTGAACTCTATGGGAAATTGTACTTTAGTTTAAAAGCTATTGCAAAATACATTTTGTCTGACATTTTTTAATTGACGATACTTTTAAAATGAATATTTCTCAGGTCGTACATGCAAATAATTTGATGGAAAACGAAAAATTCAACCATCATTTATTAAAGAGAATTTTGGATTTAGAAAAGATTAATCTTTTTTTCTCAATTTCAACAATAACCATTTAGTAAGACATGCTGCACAAAAAGCATCCTCTGCTCAAACACTTATTTTGGTTTATTAGGTACTTTGCTAAAAGCAGATTTATATTGAATTCTATGGGAATATTTGCCTCAGTTCAAGAACAAAATGTCTTCATTGACTTGTTCACTGAGTCAATTTTCATTGTAAATGAATCAGAAAATGTATTTAGCAATATTTTCAATTTGTCCAATAACGATTTAGTAAGACAAACTGCAAAAAACATTGGCAACCAATCACAGAGAGAGACACAAACTCACACTTACACTCACACTAATGGACAATTTTCCAGCTTCCTGCATGTTTTCGGACTGGAAACCCAGATGAAACCCTGCTTCCCAATAGGTGAATTGGCATTGGAAGATTGACCAATGTGAAAAGTGAGTGAGAGTGTGAATGTGTGTGTCTCGCTCCGTGATTGGTTGGCCACTAATCCTGGATGTTCAGGCCCAGAAAGAAAGCTACTGGAAAGCTGAAGTTTCTGTAGATAGAGATACATTCTGTTCAACATTTGTCGTTTGTTCCTAAAATAAGGAAGGCTAATAGCAAGTAACATACAGTACTATACATTAGAACTCCTAAAAATTCTGTTTGAGGTTGAAAAGAAAGAGCTGATGTTGGAAACGACCCAGAAGAATTGACCTAACCATATTTCCTTCTCTACTAATCGCTTGTGTGCAAAGAAAAAGCCCATTACTGATCAATAATGGGTGGTAATAGAGCGATGGACGGACTGAGGCTGAGAGCCGAGCAGTGATTCCTCCAATATTAATGTGTGTGCTGCGGATATTGGTTGAAAGGCTCTTTTAATGAAGCCAGAAGCCAAAAATCCTGTTAATAAAAATTTTCCTCCAAAGGTTAAGTAGATTTCAGCTTTCCTGAATCTCAAATATTACTTAAAAAATATGAAACTAGAGTTTAGCTTTGTTTTTTCTATCTCTCTGTAATTTTCTTTATGTAGGTTAATTATGAAGCATTTCATTGTGGTCCAGTCGATCCAACACAGTGTTTGCAACACCAAAGTCGGGTGTTATTTTCTGAATCAATTCAAACGATGTTCCATTGTTTAAACTGCAGTATAAGTCGCTTATAGGAATAAAAACAATTTAACGTCGCCTGCTAAGAGCCGTAATGTAATTTAAAAGCATTTCGTCAATACTGTTAAATTAAAGGCTAAATTAAATTAATATTTAGAATACATAAAATAGCTACCAGTTAAAAGTACTTTCTGTATTTACGCAAATACTGTATAAGCACCCTCCTGATTGTCAGGAACAAAAAAAGCAATTTTATTCATGTTTCTGGTTTAATTGCTTTAATATTCTCTTAAAATGTTTATTTTTTCTTTATTTAACATACCTAACTTGTGACTCGTATCATTTTGATATCGTTTTATTTGAATAACAGATAACAAGAAGTAAATTCTAGTGGTCAGGACCCAAGATCCTTTGCTCTCCACTCAGACTCCACACATGCACAGAGCAATTGTTTCAAGCTCTCTGTTAATCCGACGCCGTGTAAAGAGGAAGGATTATTTATCCCCTAGGCAGCGACCGAGCGTTTTGATTGCATTTGTTTCTTGGATTATTTTTACTTCTTGCCGACTGTTTCGACTCTTTCTGCGATGACACATTGGACTGGTTTGAATGAATGAATGAATGAATGATTTGTTGCCGGTTGTTTGTTGTAAAATAAATTATTATACTATATTTACTTTAATTCACTTTTTCCAGTGTTGTTTTGTCTCTGTTAAGTGTCGCGTTGTGTCTAATGTTTCTTTATTTCTGTTATTGAGCCAATTAAAGCTTATACTGTAGCACGTCTGCCTACGGACCATTGATTAACATTATATAGACACACATGCGCACCACTGCACAAAAATGCCGTGTTTTCGTTTATTTGTGACTTGAAATACGGAAAAATCCGGTTTTATATTCGCTCGCATATTTGAAATTGGCGATTATAAGCACCCCTCAAGTTTTTGAGCGTCGAAAATAAAAAAATAAATAAAAAAAAATTGGGTTCTTATATTCGCATAATACGGTAATTCAAACCTGAACTGTCATGACAGCAAAATGATCTCCTTTATTTCTTTGCAAAAAGAATGCAAAGAAAATACATGTAGTTTTTTGCATTACTATAATGTTAAATTGGGCCTGTATCATTTATTGGTCGCTACAAAATAATTTACTGAAATATTAATAAAGTCAAAGTGGTGTTTCCTCTCAGCAAAGACGATCACGTTTGAGACCCTTTCAAGCCATTCCATAAATTTGCAAGCTTGCGTGGGTTTCCTCCAGGTCTCCAGTTTCCTCTCAGCGTCGAGCCTGAAAATGCATGACTGGGCCGCAAATGATTTGTAGGTAAGCCAGTTGCTAAAATATATTTTATTAAACGAAAAGTTCAGTAGAAAAGGCAGAGAGTAACATCTCGAGGAATCAATTATCCTAAAAATCCATACTTTGGATAAAACATACGTTTTTCTATTAAAAACAAATCATCTCATTGCCGAATATTTCATAACGTTTTAATAAAAAACTTTTAGTGAACGTTTTAATAATAATAATAAAAAAAAAGATTTAGCTGTAGAATTGCTTGCACTTAACTGGATATTAAAATTATAAAATGAAAACATTCAATTGCACCCATAATTATTTAAACACCACACTAAAATATCTCAAAGAATTCAGAAAAAAACCCAAGCTACAATCCACAGATAAGACAGTGTCTGATTTATGATCCCATCCCCTTCTCCTTCATTACATCTTCCTCACATACCGCACATACAAATGTCCCTTGGAACGTCCAGTGATGGACACCTGCAGCTCTGGTCAGCATTCAGCATGTTCCTCTCATCACACAGCACATGTCTGTTCCAAGTGCATTACCCAGCATGCTTTGTGCACGGACTGGGAATAAGGGCTCCTCTGTCCATACAGGAAACAAGCATATGAAACAAGCCAACAGCAGAAACCGCACCAACCGTTCGGAGGTAAAATAGATGATGCAGAAGTGAAATCAAAATAAAAGACTGTGTGTCCATTTACATATATAGCGGTCAGCAAATAAAAATCCATGTATGGAGCAGCATAGAAGGAAATATTCCAATAAAGAAAATAAAAGGCAATTTTCATGCCAGTTATAAAAATTTGACCTTTATACCAGTCTATATTAGACCAAATATGTTTATTTAATTAAAATATTTACTGCATTATATGTATAAAATATGCATTGTTTATATTTTATAAATTATCAGTGATGTTATCTAATGTCAAAAAAAATCACTGTAAAACGGTAAATTACTGACAGCTAGTTTCCAAAAGCATAATTCATGATTACTTATTACAAATTGTAATGACAAAATACACAAGGTAACAATTTCCACTCGTGGTGCTTCGTTAAAAGATTATCTCCAGATTATAAACTTTACAGTGTGATTTTTAAATATTATTACGTAATAAGGTAGTCTTTAAAACTTACTGAGTTAAAAATAACTTATTCTTAATAATATTATTAATAAGAAATCTAATCTAAACTTGACAATTGAAACAGCATTAGAAATAAAGAAAATGTAATACAGAAGACATTTCACCATTACAGGTTGTAAACATTTTTCATCCATTTAATTTTCATTGACATCCTCTTATTTACAACCACAGGAAGCAGAAATAAAGGCTTTTAATGTCGAGGGAAGTTACCAATTTGCCTCCATACTTCATCAGTTTCTCCTATTCGATGATTTATCATTTTATATCACACTTCATTTAACTCACTTCCACCAAGCGACATGATGGGAACATCTCATAGACTAAAAGAGGACTATCATTATTACGCTGTTAAATATTTTATTCTCTTTCCAGCAGGACACTTTTGGAATCGGAGTAGGCGGGACTCAGACCCTGGCAGCCAACCAATCACAGAGCAGTACACACAAACTCACTCACACCGCCTGATGTTTTCAGATATTAAAGAGTGTTTGAGGACAAGTGGACACGCAGTTTTCTTTTCAGCCTCCCTTTTTTTTTTATCTCATTCTATCGTTCTGGTAAACTCGCATACTTTGGTATTTAGGGCAGCCAACATCCTCTAGTAGGGAGCGATGCACACAGTGTGACATATAAGGCATCTTTCTAGGGCGCTCCACCCAGGTCCCACTGGGACATTGCGCACAAACACCGGCTTTCACAGAATACGGGTGGTTGGCATTTAAAAATGGAAGCAAAGTTTTCAACTCCATGAAAATATGGTATGACAATCTATATTTACAAAAGTAAGAAAGTAAAATATAGTGGAGGATTGAACGAAAAAACTGAACTCTGGTTTAATGTGTGTGTGTGTGTGTGTGTGTGTGTGTGTGTGTGTGCGTGTACATATATATAAAATAATAATATATTTTATTTATAAAGCACTTTACATTTGCAATCAAATCTCAGAGTGCCAGCAGAGTGCCGAAAAAAGATTCTGTAAAAGCGTAATATAAGTCCTGAAAATACACAAAATATACTTCGGTATGTTTTCAGAGATAACTTATATTAAATAAATATATATATATATATATATATATATATATATATATATATATATATATATTTGTTTTTCTTTTCCTAACCCTATCCCTAAACTGTTGCCATTTTCTTACCACGAACATTGTTCAATTTTTATCATCTACTTTTAGAATACATTGACATTTTTGAATGTGTGCGTTAATTCACAACTTGATATACAGTATGTTTATAATTTTATTAATATGGTAATTTAAAGCGTAAATAAAAAAACCAATGCATTTTGTGTGCTGCAAAAAGAAAAGTATTTAAGATGGCTACAAACTAATTTACGCAAATTCGAAGTACTACTCCTCAGATGCCGTTATTAATAATTTTCTAGGAAAGATCTTTTAGGTGACACAGACCTTGGAATTTTTCAGCGCTATTCGGTTTTGTGAAGTACTCCGCGTTGTTCAAGGACAGTTGCAATGATGCGTTATGAATTCCAGACACATTACCATAAAGCCGTCCTGACTCTTGGAAAGCATTCACACAGGAATTTAAGCAACAATATCCGACATGTCTTACACGCTGTATCTTTAGTAGCACCACTGACACACAGAGTTTAGAAGACAGAGGAAGAAGAAAACAAGATGGTCAGCGTATTTCACTGGACCAAACACGTTTATCTGTCACACAGGTTATTTACTACTGACCGGCCGATGCCCCAAATATACAGTGATGCAAGAGCCAAAGCAGATTGTGCTTTGATTAACAGAGCTGGCCTTGGAGAGATGGATGAGCTGAAGGAATGAGAAAGCGAGTCAGAGAGAGAGAGGGAGGGTGAGAGAGGGAGAGAGAGAGAGAGAGAGAGAGAGAGGGAGGGAGAGAGAGAGAGAGAGAGAGAGAGAGAGAGAGAGAGAGAGAGAGAGAGAGAGAGAGAGAGAGAGAGAGAGAGAGAGAGGGGGAGAAAAAGA
>MU204249.1:404457-433957 GCA_017309775.1 Paedocypris sp. Pulau Singkep
TTTTCTCTTTCGTTCACCTTTCTTTCTATTTGTTTTATCCAAACTCACTCTCTTTTACTCTCTTGCCATTTCTCTCTTTACCCTGAACTCTCTCCCTTTTTTACTTTAATCTCTCTCTCTCTCTCTCTCTCTCTCTCTCTCTCTCTCTCTCTCTCTCTCTCTCTCGCTCACTCGCTTTTTACTTTTATCTCTTTTACTTCTTACCCGATCTCTCTCTATCACTCTCTTTTTCTTTATTATTCCATTTGCTCACAGAATCTTTCTTTCTCACTCCTTACCTCAATCGCCCTTTCACTCACACAAATCTCTTTCTTTTTTTCTCTTTTACCCTGAAATCTGTTTTTAATCCAGCCTATTTCTCTCACCCACATTTCTATTACCCAATCTCACCTCCTCTCGTTTTTTTTTTTTTTTACTTATTCTCTCTCCCCCTTTTACTGTCACTCTTTTACTTTGTATTAATCTTAATCTTTCTTTTACCCCGATTTCTCTCGAACCTCACCTACTCTCCCTTTCAGTTTCTCCCTCTTTCTCACTTTTACCCAATTTTACCCAATCTCCTTAGTCTCTTTCTTTTTCATTGCCCCCTAATCATTCTCTATTTCTCTCTTTACCCAAGTTTTTCATCTCAATCCATTCGCTATCAATTGTAATAGGACTGACCCAGTAAAAGCATCCTGAATTTCCCGATCTAGGAAAAATGAAATTAAAAGCACTAACCATGAAACCTGTTGAATTGCAGGTGCGGGTGAGTTTGTGCGGACAGGAAGTGCTGAGCGAGCGTCTGGCGGCGCTCCGAGTGATGTGGGAGAGCACGAGCTTTCAGCTGGAGCGTCTGCAGGCGAACCCGCAGTGTGTCCGACAGGAAGAGGCGGGGCTTTCCTCCCGAACGCAGCCGTTTCTCAAACTCACCTTCAACCCGCTCCAGACTCCCGTCAGTCCAGACTCAAGTGAGCTTCTCCATCCCAACGCGCTTCGGTTTTGTGAGCGAGCTGGACGTTTAGATCGAGCTTGTGTTTCAGGGAAGCCGCGTGTTGCCGTGGTGAGAGAGGAAGGCAGTAATGGAGACCGGGAGATGTCCGCTTCCCTCTTCATGGCCGGGTTTGAGGTAAAGAAACGTCTGGTTCATCAGAAGAGCTTCAGGCTTAGTGAGGAAACAGTGTTTGAAAATGAAAGGTGATGGAGGGATGGATGACTGGATGGACACTGATGTGGTAGACTGATGGATGGATGAATAAATGGTTAGATAGACAGATAGGATAGACCAACAGACATATTGATTGATGGACGACTGGACAGACAGACCGGTTGTTTGAATGAAATCAAATCTTACTTTAAATTACATTTTAATACATGTTAAAATGTTTGAACGTTTTAAAATGTTTGAGCGCAAAACATAGATGAATGGATAAAAAAACACTTTGGATGGATGGTTAGACAGACAGACAGACAGGTAGATAGATAGTCATCGAACAGATAGATGAATGTATAGAGAAAAAATCCTTTCGATAGATATGTATTTCTGGATGGATGGATATACAATTGAATGGATAAATGGATGAGTAGAGATGATGGACACATGGATGGATGGATAAATAAATAAATAGTGGAATGATGAATGGATGCATGGATGAATGGATGGATGGATGGATGGATGGATGGATGGATGGATGGATGGATGGATGGATGGATGGATGGATGGATGGATAGATAGATCGATAGATAGATAGATGGATGGATGGATGGATGGATGGATGAATGATGGATGGATGGATACAAAGACCGATAAAATGGATGGATGGGTAGAAATGAATATAGTAACTAAAAAAACATGCATTTATATTTTATTCTGTCTTACTGTCTGTCATAATTGTCTTACAAGATCAGCAATAATTAAACTATTATATTTCAAACTTCTTAAAGAACTACAGAGAAAACTTGTTGAATCTACAAGGTTAAAGCTTTGAGATGTAAAAGAACTAAGAAGAGCTACTAAAAAAAAGAGCTTCAACATCAATTCTTTTCCCAAGTCGCTTGTTCTATTTCTGTGTTGTGGGGATCTTGAGCCAATCAAGGCGTCTTTAGGCCTGAAGGCGGGTCACACAGGCCTGACCAATCACAGGGTGGGAGATTGAGACATATGCGGTTACACTGACACCTACAGGAACGTTTTGGAAGCCCACCAGAACATAGAAAACCCCCCAATTAGCTCTCAAATACTGCAAAATAAATACTGTTGAACTATTGACAACAAAACGTGCTTCTTTTCAATGTAGGTGTGGGATGTCACAATGCAGGACCTGTGTTCGGGGACCACGACCCTTGACCCTTTCCGAGCCGTGGTGTTTGTGGGGGGATTCAGCTATGCAGATGTTCTGGGGTCAGCCAAAGGTGAAATCACAAAACCGCCCCGTTCAGCACTATTGCAGGAGCCAAACCTGCATTTTTTCCAATGGATTAGTGCCTGAGATCAAAGGTTCTTGTCTGTATGAATCCGATCAGTGACGTTTCTCCATCCATCAGGGTGGGCTGCAACCGTGACCTTTAACCCCAGGGCCCGTGAGGAGTTTGAGCGCTTCCGGACGCGTGATGACACGCTGAGCCTGGGCGTGTGTAACGGATGTCAGCTCCTGGCGCTGATGGGATGGGTGGGCGAGCGAGAAGATGGAGGTGAGCGGAGATGTTGAGTTCTTAATAGGGGTGTGACCATATCTCGCATATCGTGATGTCGTGAGAATTTGGCGCCATCTTTGCTACAGATCAAACATCAAACATTTTTGAAGGATTCGTGCACAAGCGTCTTGATTTTCGTGCCGGCATGAGCAGCTCGAGTTGAGCGCACGGATCTTTCTCCAAGAGCGTTTGTGATGATATAGCGAACCAGTTAAACTTGAATAAAATGTGTTTGTAATAACGAACCGATTATTTCAAACTGTCATGAGCTGCACATGTGAGTTTAATCTAATGCGTCTAATACACGTGTGTTACATTACTATCGAAACGATTGACTCTCGCAGAGCAGAAATATGAGAGAAAAGCAGCTGTTTTTAGAGCTAAAATGAACACAGTGAATTTACTCAAGTAATAATGAAGTACATTGGTGTGGAGTTGAACTTGATGCTAAAATGATTCTACCATCATTTGCATGTCACTTGAAGACTCGTGTTTGTCTATATTGCACGGTTGTTTTACTTTACTTTACTTTTACTTTACTTTACTGTTTTACTCTGTTTCTCTCCAGTCCACTGCTGTAAAGTTCCATGTCTGTATAATACTGTATTATTGTAATATTTTGCACAGTGACAAAAAAAGGCTATTCTATTCTAAATAGTGTGTTTAATGTCTGCACTTAATGGATTTTTTTAAATAAAAATGCGTGCTTATACGTCTCATCCAACCATAATCATTTACCGTAGCCGGGTGGCGCGGTTTATCAGGATGTTTTTACAACTGAAATGAAATCGCCGTAACGCAGCTAGTTTTGAAAAAAGTAACGATTAGAAAGTACAGATATTTGCTTAAAAAATAAGAAGTAGAAGTAAAAAGTAAGCGGGAAAAGAAATAATCTAGTAAAGTAAAAGTAAGCCAAATTTCTACTTTATTAAGGTAACAAAGTAGTATTACTTCAAAGTACTTCTCTCCATCTTTCTTTAACTCCAACTCTCTCTTAATCTCTCTCTCTTTACCATCAATCTCTCTGTTTTATTCCTATTCTGTTTTACCCCAATCTCTCTCTCTCTCTCTCTCTCTCTCTCTCTCTCTCTCTTTAACATCAATCTCTCTCTCTCTCTCTCTCTCTCTCTCTCTCTCTCTCTCTCTTTCACCACTCCATCTCTCTTTAACACCCATCTCTCTCTCTCTCTCTCTCTCTCTCTCTTTAACATCAATCTCTCTCTCTATCTCTCTCTTCCACTTCTTCCTCTCTTTCACCAGATTTCTCTCAAAGTAGTATTACTTCATTACTTGACACCTCTGATGTTGGTTATCACTGCATGCAATTGATGAAAATCGAAAGAGTGAAATTCCTCAACAGTTCGTCAACAGTTTTGAACGTGAACCCAGTGTCTGGTCTCGTGTCTCGTCCTAGTTCTTAACCTGTGAGTTTAAATGTTCTAATATGTTTTTTTTTTTATTGAACGCGTCGCAGGTTCAGACGTGACTCTTACGCACAACAAGTCGGGCCGGTTTGAGTCGAGGTTTGTGAGCGTCTCCATCCTGTCGTCCCCGTCCATCATGCTGAAGGGAATGGAGGGGTCGGCTCTGGGTGTTTGGGTCGCCCACGGAGAAGGTGGGAGTCGTTTATTCATCCTGTCATTATGTCGTTTTAGATCTAGTGTCACAAACCAAACCTCAATCAAACACACAATGTAATTATTGTTTTTACTTGGCTTTTTGTCTTGTGGCGTTTCATTTTTTCAATGTGTCGTCAATTGTTTGAAACATTCGTTCACACGGGGAAACATACGTTGTAGACTCTTGTTCAGCCCGCGGTGAAAACTAACGTCAAGCTGCAATTTTAAAAGACGTCATTGAAATGCCAGAGCTGTGAAATTCTGTGAAACATGTCAGGTTAACGAAATATTGAGAACTATTGGAGTTAAAGAGAGAGATTGGGGTTAAAGAGACAGAGATGGGACGGATGGGAGAGAAATTTGGTGAAAGAGAGGTAGAAGTGGAAGAGAGAGATGGAGAACGATATTGATGTGAGAAAGAGAGAGAGAGAGATTGGTGTTAAAGAGAGATGGAGAGAGAAAATGATGTTTAAGAGAGAGATGAAGAGAAAGAGATTGGTGTTAAAGAGAGAAGAAGAAATGAGAGAGTGAGATTGAAGTAAAACAGAAAGAAAGACATTGGGTGGAAAAGAGAGATGGAGAGAGAGAGAAGTGGAAGAGAGGGATGGAGAGGGAGATTGATGATGAAGAGACAGAGATGGGTGTTAAAGAGAGATAGAGAGAAGAGAGGTAAAACAGAGAGAGATATAGAAAGAGAGAGAATTGGGTAAAACAGAGTGAGAGTGAGAGAGAGTGGAGATTAGCTGATAGAGAAAAAGATGAAGAGAAACACTATAACCCCAGTTTATCCCGCCATCGTAATATTTGTTTGCAATATTAATCGCAATATTTTTATCACAGTTAAATATAAGAGTTTTTTGACGCAACAAGCTGCACTGATTTAACCTTTTTACCTTAAAAAAACAAATCAGCATCATTTAGACCAAGTTAAGTATTCTTAATTTAATTAAAAGTTTCACAGAAATGAAAACAACACCAAAAAAAAGATGTCAAAAAATATCACTTTGAGTTTTTTCGTTTCGTTTATCGTTTTGACTAATTCTTTGGGTTTCCTCAGGCCTGATGCAGTTCCGCTCTCCAGACGTCCAGCAGAAGCTGATGGCTGGTTCTTTGGCTCCTCTGCGTTACGTGGACGACTCGGGCTCTCCAACGGAAGTCTATCCCATGAACCCCAACGGTTCCGCTGAGGGCGTGGCAGGCCTTTGTTCAGCAGATGGCCGCCACCTGGCCATGATGCCCCATCCGGAGCGGGCCGTGCTGGGTTGGCAGTGGCCCTGGGCCCCTCGGCACCTCAGGGCTCCGCGAGAGACGTCACCGTGGCTCCGCATGTTCCAGAATGCCGCAGCTTGGTGCCAAAGTGTGTAGAATTCGGAATTTTCATCGTAGACTTTTTCGGAATTTTTCATCGTAGAAAAATTCCATCGGAAATGGATTTTATAGTGTTTCAAATGTGTTGTGGATGTACACGCGTCATTTTTCAGTCCTATTTGGCAATGAATTTCTGACCAAAACAAACATTTCTAACAAACACATTTCGGATGAAACACATTGTCGCATTATTGACGTGTTTAATAAATGGGTTTTATTATCAGTATTTTGGCTTTTTTTTTCAGTTGGTGAAATGAGACAACATAATCTACATATAAACATATATATTAGCACACATACATAATAATAAATATGTTCAGCCTGTACCAATTCATTTACATTTTATAATCAAAAAGTCCTGCAGAATTGTTAAAAAAAAAAAAAGAATTGTAAAGTTTTTACATTGTAGTAAGCCATGTAACCATTCACATAAATAGATGTTTATTTTACAGCAAGTCTTTACAAAAGTACTTATTACTAATAATTTACAATCCAACATAAAAAAAACCACACTAAAAATCATGTGAATTTCGCCGTCATGCACAACATTTCAAGATTATCTGCCGCTCTTAGTGCAACGTCTATTTCAGAACCGACTTCATTGAAAATCCACGTTGGCAGAACAAAGTGCAAAAGGTCATGACACGTGTGACCTCTGATAAGGTTAGTGTCACATTCTCACTACAGAGTGTCCGTCAGCACCCCCTGCGTGACCCTGCTGCTCCTCTGCAGCGCCACCTGCTGGTTGGTGTTGATAATGCAGATGAGCAGCAGGACCACCACCAGGAAGTCGTCCAGGACGGCCAGCACACTGCTCAGGGGGCCGAGGAGGGTCTCCAGCGGGGGGGCCAGAGACATGGCAGCGCCGAAGCCACACAGCGCCACCCGCAGGAGGAAGAGCCACACCAGGCCGCTCAGGTTGCCCAGCCAGCGCAGCAGGTGGAGCAGGAGGAGAGGCGCCTCACACAGATACTCCGTCACCTACAGGACCAAACACCCAACATTACACCCCGAGTCTGACCACCTCACAGCCGAGGTGATATCTGCCCGTGTTTGAAGGACTGCTGATTGTGTGACTGTGGTTCATTCATCAAACTTGGATGGATGGATGGATGGATGGTAGGATAGACGAATAGGTGGGTGGGTGGATGAGTGATGGATGGATACATTACTGGATGGATGGATAGACAAACAGACAGACGAATAGATAAATAGATAGATAGACAGACAGACAGACAGACAGACAGACAGACAGCCAGATAGATTGGTAGGTAGATAGATAGATAGACAGACAGAAAAATAGTATAGATATACAAATAGACAGGAAGACAGACAGGAAGACAGACAGACAGACAGACAGACAGATAGATAGATAGATAGATAGATAGATAGATAGATAGATAGATAGATAGATAGATAGATAGATAGATAGATAGATAGATAGATAGATAGATAGATAGATAGAGGGATGATGGATGATGGATGGATACATAACTGGATGGATGGATAGATAGTTAATCGGATGGATGAATGGATAGATGAATGATGGACAGACAGACGATAGACAGATAGATAGATAGATAGATAGATAGATAGATAGATAGATAGATAGATAGATAGATAGATAGATAGATAGATAGATAGATAGATAGATAGATAGATAGATAGATAGATAGAAAGATAGATAGATAGATAGATAGATAGATAGATAGATAGATAGATGGATGAATAATGGATGGATACGTAATTAGACACAAGGATGGATGAGTGGACTGGGACGTACTGGTCTTGGTGCTCCAGAGAATCGGCGGTTGTAGGTTGTGATGTGGCTCATCACCTCAGTCTCGGCTCCGTCTGCTCTGTGCTCGCTGAAGACGTGACACATGCTGTTCACCTGAAAAACCACAGACATGTAACACAAGACGCTTTACAGGCAGAAGAGAGGAAGAGATGGAGGAAGAGATGGAGGAAGAGATGGCGGACCTTCTGTCTGCACAGCGGGCAGCTGATGGCGTCCAGGCAGGTGCAGTGTTTCCAGTAGGATATAAGACACGGAGCTGGAGAGGAAGAGGTTCAAGTTCAAGTTCAAGTTCAGAGCATTTGTAAGGCGCTTTTCACAGTTTTAAGTGTCTCAAAGCGCATGTGTGAGGGGCAGAGATGCCACCACAATCACTTTATCACCTGCATTTATGTACAACATTAACTCCTATTGTTATATACTCCTATTTATTCAATTTTGATAAAGAAAATGTTTGAATCTTTGAAATGTTTAACTAAAATTGCGGATTTATAATTGATAATAAAGCCTATTGTTATTAATCAGTTTAGTTATTAGTATATTAGTATATACACACAGTACACGTATATAACATTTACTACACATTTACTACTACTGTGTGTGTGTACTGTATGCATATATACATAGATATATACAGTATATTGATTATAGAATATACATATACTGAATATAGACCTATATTCATACTTTCCTATAAAAAATATAAACAAATATATAAAAAAATATAAAAAATTATTTTTTATAATTTAGTTATCCTACTTGTTGTATTTTGTTTATCCAATGTTCTCTTAACTGTATTTTTATTTATTTACTTATTATCCATAAAGTGTTTGAAAGAAGAACTTCACTGCACTGTGAAATGCTTTTACCGTACATGTATATGAAATGTTTATTCTGTATATAATTTATATATATATATATATACAAATATGTATACAATATAATATATATATTACAAATATGTACATACACATAATACATACAGTATGTAGCTATTCATGTATGTATGTGTTTTATACTTTCTATATGTAAAAAGTGTACATACAATCAATATGTACAATATGTAAAAAAATCTATAGTATCAATGTCAAAGCAAAAACATGTTTTCTTGAAATAACAATTTGAAATGTGGTTATTGAGTCTTTATTCAAGTACAAAAAAAACACCAAGTAAAATCAAAGTTTACTTTTAATGCTCCGGCGAGCATGAGTGTGTGTTCACGTGACTGTCATCAGGTGAAAGGCAGTCACCGTCACCATAGCAACGGTATAATATTAAACTGAACATACACACCTAACACTGTACGAGCTCAACGCCATCTGCTCCCACACACAGACACACACACACACACACACACCGTAAACTACAAACACACTTCACACTCACCACAGAAGAAATGGCCACAGTTGGTCTGGACGGGACAGTTGGTGACCTGTAAACACACGGGACAGGAGATGTCCGTGTTACCTGCTGCTGACCACAGCTTGTCCTACAAGTGAAAAAAAAACATTCACAAAATTATATTACAAATTATATCTATGTTGTTAATTAATATGCATATTAATATTTATGAATGTATTAATTTGTTTATTAATATTTAATGTTGTTATTATATATAGTTATATTATTTTTACGGATATATATGTGCGTGTGTGTGTGTGTTAAATAATACTAATGTTTATTACTATGTTATTAATATTTATGCACAGTGTACATTCATAATTGTTTATACAATGTATTTACTGTACTTTATAGAATTATATTACAGCACACACACACATTTATATTATATATTTATATATTGTACACACACACATATATAAATACGTACAGTAAATCAATAAACATATATTTACATAGTATATAGAATGTTTATAAAGATATTTATATCACAGCGCACACACATTTTATTTATACATATTTATATACCATATACAGCACGTTGACAGAGTATATATGTATATACATATATAGAAATATATAGAAATATATAACCTCTCGGTAATATAAACATGTATAGAATGTGTACGTATGTATAGATTTATATCACAGCATACACACACATTTAAATTATACATATTTATATACCACATATTTTCCCAGAGTATATATGTATATACAGTACAATGTATACATACATATAGTATATTATTACAGCACCACACGCACACACAAATATATATTTGCAAATAATTACCTCTGGGTTGCTCACGTGAGGATTGTGTGGCTGACCTTGACTCCTTATCTTTGAAAGTCGAGATCTTAAAGGAAATAGATGCAGTTATAGAAATGGAAGTGTGTGCAATTTCTGACCCATTTTATTGCAACATCTGCTACAAGACATCAAAATAAAAGACATCTAAACGGTCTTTATAAACAAAAAGACATCAAAATAAAAGGCCCTTACATTTAAACTGTTTACTTTTTGGAATAAATAATTTTAGGAAGTGTTTTAAAAAAATAATAATTATTAAATTATTGTTATTGTTTCTAGACCAGAACAGGTCATTTTTGTATAATATTATTTCTGTTTCTCTAGTTTTATTTCTTGATGGCACAGAGACTTGTAAATTGTGACCTGATTTTCTTGTGTATTATTGTGTATTACTGAAAAATAAATAATTTGTAGGCACAATTTGCGCAGGTTGGTTTTATAATTAGGACGTGTGTGTGTGTGTGTTTGCTTTGACATGAACTTTCTCAGGTCACCGTGCAAAGCCAATTATTGTTTAAAGGCATCATAACATATGGTAAGTCATATACAACAAAACCTCAACAATTAGCAATATAAGAAGTACCAAAACAATGCAAGTGTTAAACTTGCTCAGTTAATTATAGATTTTGTTTTGCAATATGGCTGCATACATTTTTTAAGCATAACCTACAGAATTAACTATTTGTACTTATAATAAAAACAATAATTGTACAAACTACATAGACAAATGCCAGTTAATTTCAAATCAAATATAAGTTTTAAAAATTATTATATTCGTAAATATTTTATAATTTTATGGGTTAGGGTAGTATAAGCATGATAAAAAGAGTATCACATAAATACATTTGTAAAGTTTATATTAATATTAAGTTTATAAAATGAATAAATAGTAAATAGTAGTAATAAATAGTAAAGCATAAGTATAGAATAATGTCCATGAATAAATGGATCGTAAGCATATTAAAGCAGATTTATAGTAATATTAGAAATAATAAATAGCACAAATTCTATTCAAAGATATACTCTAATGTATACATTGATTTTTTTTATACTAATATTAATTGATTTATTATTAAACAGCGTAATCATTAATACATTTTCATATCAATAGCTTTACAAGTGTTTTTTTTTTTTTAATGTTTTAAAGGCAATGTCTTACCTCTGGATGAGTCTGTTGCTGAGCATGTTTCTGAGCAGAAGCGAGCCGCTGAATGCTTCTCTCCGCGCCGCCGTCTGAGTGAAGCTGAGCGCCACGTCAATCATTAACCACCGCAGCCTTGTTTCAGGCGCTGGCTTCCGGTTGGATTTTCGAAATCCTGGAGTCTGAAACTCAAAAAACTCTATTGACGTGTTTTACTGATTACGCAAAAACCAACATGGAAACGACATGAAATGTGGGCTCCGATAAAGCTACGTCTGAGTTTTGATCATGTGACCAAACAAGGTATGTATAAATGGTTTAAGGCCCCGCCCACTATAAGTAGGTTAGTAAAGTCCGCGGTTGACACGATCTAATGAGTTTTGATCTAATGAGAATGTTATTGATTGATGTTCATTTAAACTTATATTACCACTCAGAGCAAAATACTGTAAAATATTAATATTAAAATAATATTTAAGATACGTACTGTATGTTAGAAAGAAATCAGTTAAAAACAAAAAGAACTAGACTCTGTAAAGGATTAAATGGGGATCATGTATCGTCACAATTTGGCATTGCAATTATCTGATTTGAACTCTTTGCTTAAAATTCCACTATAGCTAATATTTATTTTTCTCATCTTTGCCCGTTATAGCAAGGTCACTGTTGCTGAAAATAGCAGGTATCGATTGGCGAAGGCCTTGATGCAACAGAAAAAGGTTAAAGGCTCCTGCCCCATTTAACACACGGGTCTCTTCAGAGCAAAGCTTTAACTGATAAAAGTCCAATGTCATGTCAGGCAGACAGATATACAAACTATATTCTGTCATATTTATTCCATTACAATCAGTAGATATAGACCAAAGCTGCAAGCTTCAATTATGAGGTCTTTTATTTTATAATTACAAACAGGACGAAATAGTTCTATTCTTAACTGTTTGTGTCCCAGAAATGTTTTTTGTTGAGTGTGCATTTTTCTCTGAACTAATTAATGGCCAGGCCTATTGTAAAAAATGAATATTAAATGAGAACAATTTCAGCTAGGCTATTTAGCACAATAGTATTCACACACTGTAATGGCAATACGTATACAATCCTTCGAACTATTGTTTATGACATCAATGGATCCCACCTTTAAATGATTGGCTTTTTAATAAATTACTGACTCTGAAGTTCTGTGAAATGTTTCTGTATTATATTGATAACCAGACTGTGTGTGCGTGTGTGTGCGTGTGTGTGTGTGTGTGTGTGTGTGTGTGTGTGTGTGTGTGTGTGTGTGTGTGTGTGTGTGTGTGTGAGACCCTTGTGTGAGGGTCATTGTGTGACTTTTTTTGTAAATAAGAAGTCCTACACATACGAAAGGCCATGTGACTTTTTCCCATCACATATTATCTTGTTTTATGACTAAATCGGTAATAAAACGTTAGGCAGGTTTAAAAGAGTTAAGGGTTAATGTTTAACAGCAGAAAACATTAATTCACAATCTACGAGAGACTCATAAACTATGAGGAGTCTGATGCGGATACGTGCGCCTTTCAGCGTAAAAAACAAGTGGAATTAACCACGATTTATTAACGATTTAAAGTCTGCAAGACCGACAACAAATAACATACACGTTTACATTTTTAGTGCTTTTTTTATCCCCCCAGTGAACAAAACGTGCACTTTAACATTCTATAATAACCAGAAGCATTTCGGTAAATAAGCCGTTGGCTCTGATCCGGGCTCCGCCCACCTCTCAATTCTGCCTTTTGATTGGCTGAAGGCGTGTTAAACTCAAGACGCCATTGGTGTTTTATTTCTTACAGTTGCGCCCTTGATCCATCGATCCGCACCAGCACAGTACGCACAGAACCAGCCTGGGCGATTCACGAAGCCGTTACGACTCATTTAGTGCGTAGAAGCAATAAGGCGAATGTGGCGCTGGTCAGTGCTGGTCAGATTCGCAGGTGAGGGCTAATGCGGCTGGGAGCGTCTTGTTGACAGGTGGACGCGGAGCAACCGGAAAAGATGGATTTGAACAGGACGGTGCTGTGTGACAGCCTGATTATTTGGGTAAGATCGCGACTTATTGTTCGGATTTAAAGGTCACTGAAAGCGGGCTTTTTATGGATCGTCCGCGTCTATGACGACGCGTTTACCTGTAGCAGGAAGTCGGTTCAGTCGGGCATCATTACTCCAAAATACCGGAAATGGTATTGTGGGGTTTGCACTTGCCCACCTTGTCGCTCCTAAAACAGCACATTCTAAAGGATTTAACCATCCAATGTCCCAGCCGTAATTTCCTCTCATTTTTATTTATTTATGGACAGAAATGTTTTCCCCCCCCCCAGAAAGCAGTAGCAACATCGCGCACCGATCATATCCGATTTAAACGTTTAATCTGGTTAGTCGGATATTTGTGGAATGTCTATTATGCAATCGGATATTTCCGTCTGCTTTTACAAAGTCGATCTGATTTCTGACTATTTTTGCTTTAGCACATATATACGCATGGTATTTTTGGATAGGTTCTTCCTGCTTTATTTTCTTTTTCTGATTCATGGAGTTAAGTTTATGGGCTCTAAGCAGTTGTAATTTAAATGTCTGCCCCAAGTGTTAAACATATTTTATTTGTTTATTATTATCATCTGTCTGTCTGTCTGTCTGTCTATCTATCTATCATCCGTCTCTCTATCTATTTGTCTGTCTGTCTATCTGTTTATCTGTCTGTCTGTCTTTTTCTATCAGTCTGTCTTTCTATCTGTCTGTCTATCTGTCTGTCTGTCTGTCTGTCTGTCTGTCTGTCTATCTATCATTCGTCTATCTGTCTATTTGTCTGTCTGTCTATTTATCATCTGTCTGTCTCTGACTATTAATCATCTATCTGTCTATCTGACTTTCTGTCTATTTGTTTGTCTATACTATTTGTCTGTCTGTCTTTTTCTGTCAGTATGTCTATCTATCTATCTATCTATCCATCTATCCATCTATCCATCCATCCATCCATCCATCCATCCATCTCTTTAATATCAGGTTTTTGTTTAATTACAATTGCTCAGTGATGGGCAGTTATTAACCAAAAAACAAACGTCGTTCTTGTGTCCCCTGATGTTACCGAGACCCTAAGCATCTGCTTATTTTGCTCATACCATATTCACCAGTGTATTTTTGCACATGGCTGTGAAAGCTACAGCTCGTGGACCAGATGATCCGTTTAATCCGGCCAGCAAAATCATAGAATTAGGGCTTTATTAATTTAGACATTTTGCTGAGTCAGTGTAAATGCCTCACCTCTGGAAAAAAAAAAAAGTATCCTCACCTCTGATTTATGAGGTTTCATGTTCATTTCAGAGACGTCAAGCAGAGCAAGAAGAGTTCCAAAAGTTTGAAACCTGGTGAATTCAAATGAAAAGTCTTGAAAGCCGTTGTGAGTGAGAGTGTGATTTTGTGGGTTTGTGTATCCTGCTCTGTGATTGGTTGATCACTAAACAAGGGTGTGTCAGCTCCCCATGACTCAGAAATGGAAAAGTGGTTCAGATAATGGATTGATGTTTTGGATGCTGTGTGTGTGTGTGTGTGTGTGTGTCCTCAGCTGCAGACATTCAACACCGCTGCCCCCTGCAGGACGGTAGATGACCTGACCTCGGGGACCGCCATGTCTCAGGCTCTGCATCAGATGTGAGTTTGCTCTCGCGGCTATTTCACTTTTTATTTCCCATTTAATGATGGGCGACATTAAAGCGTTATTATGTCGGTAGTTACAGTATAGAAAGTACCAGTATTGTATAACTTGGTTTTGTATTGCTGGGCGATGATAAATGATTAGCATGTGTCTCTACTCTCCGACTTGTCCAGACAGACATTAATAATCGAACACAGAAACACTTTAAATTCTGTGTTTGTTTTTTTTCTGTTAAAATGTCAAAATCTTTTAGTTTTGCTCTTTTGCTGCGTCCAAAGATGGAAACGACTTGAAGCAACTTTTTTTTCCAAACAGTTTTTGAAAAAGCTTCACAACACCCTACTATGGCGAAGGATGCTAGTCATGTTATGGAGAGAGTTTCAGCAACTTGATTCAGACTCTCAATCCCAGTTAATATATTAAAACCCCCATCGTTTTTGCTAAATGTCATATTTTATCAATTTTGTATTTGGGTTGACCATATTACATGTTGAAATTTTAAACAGGAACTGCCGTGGCTAAATTGATCTTTATAATAGCTGTTTTTAACTTTTGCTCATTGTGTCAATGAAATACTGTGTGTGTGTGTGTGTGTGTGTGTGTGTGTGTGTGTGTCTAACTTCACAGGGATGGGTTAAATGTTTTTTTTAATTTCTATACAGCCCCTAGTGGTCATATTGACAAACTCCCCCTTTTTCCTTCCTTTTATTATAACGATATAATATCTGAATAGGTAAAATAGTGGAAAATATTGCGATATTTATTTCTACTAACATCGCACAGAACCACATAATTCAGTAAAAGTCAGCAACATCAATAAGCCACATCGTCTTATTTTTCTGTTTACTCAGTCAATACACTTCTGAATTAGTAATTAAGAATATAATTCTGATCAGAGACGGAGACGGGAGATGCTCGTAACCGGTAAAGTGCTGACTCGGATCAAGCTTGATCAATAATGTGCATTTACAGCGACGCGTCGTGGTTCACGGAGAGCTGGCTGGCGCGCATTAGAGAGGATGTCGGAGATAATGTCAGACTCAAGGTAGATTTCATGTTTCAGACCTCGGAATGTTTTATGAAAGCTTTAAAAACGGAACTCCATGGTTTAATTCTTTTGTTTGCGCAGATGAACAACCTCAAAAAAGTTCTCCAGATGATCGTCGATTATTATAATGAGGTGAGTGGGTAAAAAAAAATCTGTATATGATGTCTTTGATTTTCAAAAAATCCTTTTTTTAGATTCATATTTGCTTAACTTCAGCAGTTATGGACATTTTTTTCATCTTTAAGCTGGAATGTGTGCAAAGGACTTTTAACGTTTCATGTTTTTTTGTTGCGGTTTATTGTTATCAGGTCTTGGCTGAGCAGATCACAGATTTCCCTCTGCCGGATCTGGTGCGTCTGGTGGAGAAGTGTGACCGGATCGAGCTGGGACGCCTCCTACAGCTCATTCTGGGATGTGCAGTTAAATGTGAACAAAAACAAGGTGAGACACTCGTGAACGTAATTACAGTGGTAACTCTCTTAACGAAATTATTTTGTGGCAACGGCAGTTTCGTAAAATGAAAATTTAGTAAAATGCACATAAATTTGATAATCCGTCCCGATCATTTTTGTTTTCTTATATGTGATAATGTTGTAATAACTGTTATAAAAAACATGTAACATCTGCCATTTTGAATCTCGCGTAAGATGTATAAGCGCGGACCCAGGCATCAGCAGGATGTTAGACGAGCGTCTCACTCGGGTTGTACTTTTGTGCGTAAACATAATGAAATCGTATTAAACTCCACCTGCATAGCCTTTCTTCGCCACCGGGTGTCACAGTTTCACAACAAAACGCAGTTTCGGCAACAAAAGTGACATTAGCTCGTCCTATGTGATGCGCCGTATTCCGGAAGTAATATATCTGCAACCGTGTCTCTGTAAAAGTGTTTTTTTTTTGTTTGTTTATTGACGTGCTTGAAGAATAACAAAACAAAAGTTTTACTGTCTGGATGCATGTTTCACTCAAATTCACATATTAGCGGTAAGAAAAAAAATTTGCTTAACAGTCTTGCTGCTATAACATTTAGGTTTTTACTTCTACTTTGTAAAAGGAAATTTTCGTTAACAGAATTATTCGTGTGTCATGGCATGAAGGAACACGCTGGAAGCATTTCTGTGTGGTGTTTGCATGTTCTCCTCGTGCTTGAGTGGGTTTCCTCTGGGTCTCATGTTTCCTCCCACAGTGCAAAAGCATGAGAAAGTTTGGAAAATTGTCCAACGGTGTGAATGAGAGTGTGAATTTGTGTGTTTGTGTCCTGCTCTGTGATTGGTTGGCCACACAGGTGTCGCACCTTCAGACCCTGATATGCACACATTTTCTTTTTTCCTGAGCCGCCTGTGTGTGTGTGTGTGTTTTCTGTCTTTCATTTTCTTTTCTTTCATTAAATCTGTGTCTTACGTTTCCAGAACATATCCAGAATATCATGACTTTAGAGGAGTCAGTCCAGCATGTGGTGATGGCTGCCATACAAGAGGCAAGTCACTGTTATTGTCTGGAAGTTTCTTTAATAATTTAGTTATTGTGTGAAATAACTCAGTTGAATAGTGATTGAAGACACTTTTTAAATCCTGTGTTTGCAGCTTCTGAATAAAGAGAGTGTTTCCCGGTTAGGAACCGAACCCGCCGGAGACGCCGACTCGCAGGTAACGACACTGGTTTAATGCCAGTATATTTACTAAAATACCATATTTACGCGAATATAAGCACCCTTTTTCGAATTTTCGACGCTCAAAAACTTGGGTAGGGTGTATATAATCCGCAATTTCAAATATGTGCGTAAATATACTGTACGTGCCAATTTTTACAAATCTCAAGTAAGGAACAATCACAAATAAACGGAGACACGTCGTCTTTATGCAGTGGCGCGTGTGTGCGTCTATATAATGTTAAACAATGGTTCATAGACAGACGTGCTACAGTATAAGCTTTAATTGGCTCAATAACACAAATAAAGAAACAACTTTAGACACGCGGTATAATCAATCAATAAACAGAGACTACAAACAAAGACCGGTTAGTTTAGCGCTAACAATCTAATCCAATGTAAGATTGAAAGAGAAACAGTTGAAAATAAAGAACTCTGGCAAGAAGTAATAAATCCAAGGAACAGACACAATCAAAACGCTCGGTCTGATAAACGGGGGATAATAATCCTTCGCTTTGATTCTCTTCACACAGCGTCAGATAAACAGAGCAAATCAAAATGATACGAGTCACAAGTTAGGTATGTTAAATAAAGAAAAAATAGTATGTTTAGGAGAATATTGACATAATTGAACCAGAAAAGTAAAAATAATGTTTGGCTTTTTTTTTTTTTTTTTTTGGAATTTTTATGTGCCTGAAAAATTGGGCGTGCTTATATTTGCCTAAACATGGTAGTGTATGCAATGCCAATTATATATATATATATATATATATATATATATATATATATATATATATATGCATATATATTTAAAAAAGTGTGGTTTGTGTAATTGAAGAAAGTGTTGGAGGATCTGGCGGAGTTAATGGGAGAGAAGGAAGAGCTGGCACAGCGCTGCCAGGAGCTGGACATGCAGGTCAGTCCCGGTCCAGTTACTGTACATACCTGTAATTACAATATTAAATATGCAATTTTTTTTAAATAGCATATATTTTTTGTAGTCCCTGGAGGAGACTTTTTTATATTTTATATCGACATACATGTACAGTATATGTTTAATGGCAAAAATAAACTAGTACAAACAAGTGCAACGTTTGGCACTTACTATATGAATCTATATAAACTATGTAAATTCACGTGTTGCTGGTACTTGACAGATTGAATTGTAAAAGTTTGACGTGAGAGGTGAGTGAGGCGACGCTTGGCATCATACAGCAGCTAACCTGAACTAAAACCCTGTGTGGCAACTAACCAGCCTAACTCGTAGAAACCGACCAACGCTGGCAAATTAACGTGACGTGGGTTATCAGGGTCGCTGTGAAACCGGAAGTGGGAGCTAACAATCATGGACGTGTTTGTCAGTCTTTCAAGGATCTTTCTATGTTCATCTAAAACTGTTTGGGAGTTTTAATGGGGTTGGTTGATGGCGTTTAATTAATTTATTTTTTTTATGTTTATAAATGGTCAAAATAGTGTATGTATTATATTTGAGTATAATTTGTGTGTGTTTGTGTGCTCTGTCTGTCTGTTTGTCTATCTATCTATCTATCTATCTATCTATCTATCTATCTATCTATCTATCTATCTATCTATCTATCTATCTATCTATCTATCTATCTATCTATCTATCTATCTATCTATCTATCTATCTATCTATCTATCTATCTATCTATCTATCTATCTATCTATCTATCTATCTATCTATCTGTCTGTCTGTCCATCAAAGCATCTATCTATCTATCTGTCTGTCCATCAAAGCATCTATCTATCTATCTGTCTGTCTGTCTATCTGTCTGTCTATCTATCTATCCGTCCGTCCATCCATCCATCTATCTAATCTCAGTATATACACACATATACAGGACTGGACTACACATATACTGTCATTCTTACACACAGACTGATATATTTCAAATGTTTTTTTTTTTTACCTCTAGTTATTAACACTTTTTAGTAATTGTGACTGACAATGTAAGTAAATCCCAAATACAGTCAAACTTGATTAACATTTGATGTTTATCAGTCTGTGTGAATCTCATATCAGTCTAGATTGAATATAATGTGAAGAGATAAAGTGTGACATTTCAAATGGTCAGAAATTCCCATACACACACACACACACACACACACACTCCTAAACATTATATAAAGCCTTTCAAAAAACATTGAAGCTGTTAAATGTGTTCAGATGTGTTTAAACCTAATGGATTAGAAAAGAGAGGTTGTACGTTCATATGCAAATTGTGTGTGCGTGTCATTAGGTACATTAAATATGTTCTGTCCATCTTTGTTACAAATAAACTAACATATAAATCTGTAGGGAATCTATGTTTTTTTGATAGATATGAAAAATATGAATTTTTGTATTAACTTTTTTGCTCCGTACATGCAATTACTTTTGGCAAAGAACTGGTTTAAGGAAAAAGTGCCACGTTTTTAAAATTACATTGTGGTTTTTAAAATGTGTAAAGAATAAAAGTTGTGTGTGTGTGTGTGTGTGTGTCTCGCTCTTTCGCTTCAATCTCTGCACAAATCTTCAAGTCACAATCTATGTCTATCAAGTCTCATCTATGATTTTACACGTGACATCTTTGTGCTTCTATCAGGTGGCAATCCTGCAGGAGGAAAGAAACAGTCTCCTGGCCGAAAACGACCTTCTGACCGATCGAGCCAATCAGCTGGACACGTTCGATGACCCCAGCACTCTTTCCGGAAAGAAGCACAGTCAACTCCAGGTGCAGTTAGAGCAGCTTCAGGAAGAGAACTTCAGGTGCGGAAGGTTCACATCTCAACATATGTAATAATCTTGACAAACTTGCAGTGGTGTAAAGTACTTGAGTAAATGGACTTTGTTACTTTACTTAAGTATTTTGGCTGCTTTGTTCTTGGACTGAGCATGATTTTTTGAGCGGATGAGGTGATATTGCCATCTGCAGGATGCTGAAGGTACTGGATGATGTTCATCAGCTAAATCACATGAACGTGGAACATTTGAGTTTGACTGAGACTGACTTTTTTTTTTTTTTAGTTCTGCCTTTTTATAACATTAAGGTGTTAGCTTGCAGTAAAATACTTAAGTTCTTTTAAAATGAGATACTTTTACTCAAGTCTTTCTGGAAATGCTGACTTGTATTGGAGTAATTTTTACAGAAAGGTATCTGTACTTTTACCCGTGTGGTTTTCAGGTACTCTGCATATTTGCATATGTAAAGAACCGTGACATCATCCCACTGCAGGGCGTGGCAATATAAACAGCGTGTAAACACCATTTTGTGCTTCCCCAACCAGGTTGGAAGCGGCGAAAGACGATTACCGGATTCACTGTGAAGAGCTGGAGAAGCAGCTCGTGGAGCTTCAGCATCGTAATGATGAACTAACCAGCCTGGCTGAGGAGTCGCGTTCCCTTAAAGACGAGTTGGACATATTAAGGTGCGTTTGAGTTTGGTTTGTGTTTTTTTTTTTTTTTTTGTCATGAACGAGGCTCTAAATTTGCCTGTAGGAGTTGCTCAGACCGGGCAGTGAAGCTTGAGGCGTCCATAGAGACGTACAGGAAGAAGCTAGAAGACCTGAGCGACCTCAGACGTCAAGTGAAGGTTCTGGAGGAGAAGAACATGACGTACATGCAGAACACGGTCAGTCTGGAAGAGGAGCTCCGCAAGGCCAACGCTGCGAGAGCTCAGCTCGAAACCTACAAGCGTCAGGTGAAAGATCCCGGCTTCTCTTAATCAATGTGTTATTACTCAAACTGTGTATATTATGACTGTTTTATACATTATGTAAATTAGAGCTGCACAATTCTGGTAAAAATGAGAATCACAATTTTTTTTAGCTTAGAGTAAAAATCACGTATCTTTTACAATTGTGGATATTTTTTTTTTATTTTTAAATATTTACCCCTGAAAATCTGGTTGTAAAACAGCAATAGAATAACACCTATTACTCTTTGCTTTAAATTTAAATAAAAGGAATGGAAATAATGTAATGTAACAGTAATGTGTAAAGGAAATGAAATCACTATTAAATGTAATAATAAACATACCAAAGTACAGCATTATGTACAGTTGAGGACAAAATGATTAGCTCTGTTTAAAAGCACTTTAGAAATACATTTTCAAACTGATTATTTTGTAGGGGGGCTAATAATTTTGTCTTCAACTGTAGATGTTTGCTGTATATGGTTTGCTGAGTGTCAAACCGCCGTAAACACACACACGCTTCAGAATAAAATAATAAGCAGTAATGCAAGATCATCTTTCCATTTATAATATTGAAATGATCGCGCACGGCGGATTTCCGCTTCTTGCAGAATTGTATAAATGCTGGATTAAGATGGCGAGGGGGGTAGAATGGAGATTGAGATCTTTTAACGATTAATTGTGCAGCTCTAATGTGTATTATTATCACTTCTGGACGTTTAGGGGCAGGAGCTTCATAACAAACTATCCGAGGAGTCGCGGAGAGCTGATAACTTGGCTTTCGAGATGAAGAAGTTTCAGGAAAAATATGAGGCTATCGTGAAGGAAAAAGAGGTAAAGAAACACCAACGTCAAACACACAATCCAGCAACAGCGACAAATGGTGTGTTTGTGGTCCTCCAGCGAATCAGCATCGAGCGAGACACACTCCGAGAGACCAATGAGGAGCTGCGATGCACACAGGCCCAGCAAGACCAACTCTTACAGGCTGGTGCGTACAAGCCACACCTCTAGCTATAGATCACATTTACATATATTTGCGTAAACCAGTCCAAAATACATATCAGTTTTATCCAACTTGTATGAACTGCAGATTTAAGATGCGTTGCTTTTCTAGTGGTTAGTGGAATTTGTCAGATAATGATACTACTGTATTTTACTGTACTATACTGTGAAATGCTTCTTTATCTATATACTAGGACTTTAGAATCAATAGAAAAACAAAGCAAGTCTTATGGGTCCAGCGTACTAACAGGAATGTTTAAAGCTTTAAAGTGAATTTCTGCGCCGCCTTTTTGGGCTTGAATGATAATTTTTGCTAATTTGTTTATTAAAACAATAAATAAGTAAATAATGTGTTTCTTTTTTTACAGACTAAAAAATGGCTAAAGTTTTTTTTTAAATGTGGTTCTGTTCTGACAGAAGTGAGACTTCAGTAGTTTAGAGCAGAAGATCCTTTTTGAAGTCATCGGTGCCAAAATAGTGACTCGTTAAAGAAAAAAAAGTTCAGTTTTTCTCATTAAAGAAAAGACTCGTTGCAGAAAAAAAAGCTTTTAATTTTAAGCATCACATGAATTGAATGCATTTTCCGGTATTTATTATAAAAAATGTTTCTGTTTGATATTTTTTGTGTGATTAATCGATGCTACAAATTGTGACTATTTATGGACTAAAAATGCTGAATCTAATAGTGGGCGGAGCTGATGTCAGGTGAATTTAATTGTAAAATACATCTTAATTTGTGATTTGCAGGTAAATGTCAAACAGGAAGTCCAAGCCATGACAACCTGGCAGCAGAAATGTTACCTGTTGTGTACAGGTATGAAGTGTGAGCAGGATTAACAAACAGGTTTTCATCTCAGTTGATGAATGTGCTTTGAGTGGTACTGTGCACAAATCTTACACATGAAATCTTTTGACTTGTTTTCTCTACTTAATCTAAGTTGTTTTCTGTACTCAACTCTTTTTTTATTTTTACTCTTTTCTTTATTATTTTTATTGTTTTATTATTATTATTATTATTATTATTATTATTATTACTCAACTCTTTATTTTAATGTGTGAAAACAACTGGGATTGTTTTCTGTACTAAATTTAATATCTCTCTCTGCTCAATCCAAGCAAAAAAAATTGTCAAGTTGTTTTTTATACTTTTAGGTTCATATCCAAATTGTCTTGAAAAGGTTTAGTAATATTAATAATAATAATAATAATAATAATAATAATAATAATAATAATAATAATAATAATAATAATAATAATAATAATAATATGAGTATTTGTCGGGTGCTTTTCACAGTTTTAACTGTCTCAAAGCGCACAAATAACAACTGTGAAGTTGTGAATTCTTGTAAAATATTACATTCTAAATATAATAAATACATTATACAATCAAGGACAAGATCATTATTTATGTTAAGGAAAATTTGTATAATTTATTTAATATAATGAAAATAAAAAAGCTGTATTTAATGCAGACAGGAAGTGCAACCGTGGCTCTAAGACTTTTTTTAACAATACACTTTGGCAATTGCATCATCAAAATATCTATTTTTGTTTTCCTGAGAGTTTTCTACAGGTGCTTAGGACTTTAATTCGGACTCTTACTTCAGCCAATACAAACCTTCACTATGAAATGAGCTTGATAACAAACACACTATTGTATACTGTAGATGAAACGGATAATACATTAAATATACATTTCATTAACAGATTCAGTACTCGCCTCCTAAACGTTTTCTCTTTCTCAAATGTATTTTAGCTGATGAAAAGGTCACCAGCATTGTGGATTGTGCTAGTGCTGAGATTAGATTAGCTTCAACTTGATTGAAATTGTGCAAAGTACATGTACAGAGACAATGATATGAGGTGCATTTACAGATATGATATAAAATAAATATGATATTGAAATATACAGGTGCATGGAACATTTCTTAATGACCTTATGACCTTCCTTAATGACCTTAAGAGAGGTCAGAATGTATTTGTATTGACAGTAATTCACGGTTTGGCCTCCTGCTTTGTCCTGCAGCGAGAAGTTCATCCGTCTGCAGCACGAGAACAAGATGTTGCGTCTGCAGCAGGACGAGTCTGAGAAGGAGCGCATGGCCGAGCTGCTGGAACAGCTGGAGGAAGCTCGGCGAGGACGCAGCCACCTGGAGACGGAGAACAGGTGCCGTGGTCACTAGCATCAACCACTGTCATTCTGAAACCTTCACTAAATGAACTAGTAGTGCGAGTAAGGGCTTTTTTGCATTGTGGCATTTTCATATGCAAATGCTTCAATGAATATGCAAATTCTGATTTCTCGGAAGCAGCTTACTACAGTTTATAACTTATCGTTTGTGGCCAGATTAGACTTGGAACAGACTTGAAAATTCAAAAAGTTCCAAAGTCGAATTAATTTTCTTACAATCATGAAACAAACAATGTTTTTAACATTAATTATGTTAAATAAAAAAAAATTTTATTTCAAAGGTTCATTAGAATGCAAAGCCGACACGTCACTATTGTTTTGATGGCAAGAATTTAGAATTTAATGCTAAACTTCTAAATATTTAAAAAGCCTAATTTCTATGCTTTTTCTTGTACTGTACTTTAGAGCTGTGCATTACATCGACTGTTCATGTGTTTAAAGGTTGAACCGAGAGAGAATCCTGGAGCTCCAGCAGCAGGTAGAAGATCTGCAGAAGGCTCTTCAGACCCACGGAGCCAAGCCTGAAGATGTAAGTGTGCGCTCCGGCCTCTGGGTGGCGCTGTTGAGCTGCAGTGAATCCAGTACAGTCGAATTTCGTGCTTTCTTTTTTCATCGACTTATAATGTTGTAAACGTATCTGCTTTTTTATTGCAAACATTTTTTTTTGTATTCCACACATTTTAATTTAATGTTCTCTCTTCGAACACAAATAATTAAAGTGCAGTAAAATGTTTATGCAGAAAATGTTTGTGCGATATTAATGAATTACATAAGATAACCCCTCTTTTAACCTTCTTTCAGTCTCATCTGAAACGGAAGCTTGATGCTCATATGTAAGTACTGATTTATATGTCATGACGATTTTTTTAAACTGACTTGAAATGCCTTTATAAGTCCCACAGTGGGGAAATTGCATCTTACAACAGCAGCAAAAAAGAGAAAGGCAGAGAAGAGAGAATTTGCATAAAAACACATCTATAAATTAATAAATACACATCGAAATAATCATACACATTAATGTTTATTACTAAAAAGTATATTAGAAAATGTATTAGGATTGGCCAATATAGAATAAGAAGTATTATAATAATAGCTTTAATAACATTTGATTCAATATTTCATAATGGTGTGAGTGAAATAAAAGTTTTTCTTATTTTACAAATCTAGCTACTGCCCTTTTTTAGCCAATTTATTTTGCAAAAGCCTTTATCCAAATGAAGTGCAAATTGAACCCACGGCACTGGTGTTGCAAACAGCAGATTTACTGCTTGAGTCATAGAAATTCTTTATTAAGGAAAATCATTTCATAGTGAGAAATGTTTTAACAAAAGTATTACATGTTCAAAAAATGTTGTATACAGTACAACATTTTTTAAAGTTCTTTAGACGAAAATCAACCAACTGATAGTGAGATCTCAACCGACTGTAAGCTGATTGGCTGATTCCGAGCAAGCTGTCAGTTAAATTACAATGAACGTTTTTTACAATCAACTTTCATTCATTTATAATCTGAACAACAATGGACTCTTTTTTTTTTCTTAATTTTTGAACACAGATAAATAATGAACATTTGTTTTTAAAGATTTTTTCCCCCTGATTCGTATAGCGATTTAGCATTGGTCTCGGACTAAGAAAAGCGCTATGTAAACAAACTTGAACTTGAAGTTGAATCATCAGTATGGGGTTTTATCAGTAATCATGTTTCTTGTGGTTCTTCTGCTTCCAGGGTCCAGCTGAACGAAGCTCAAGATGAGATTCTAAAGAAGAAAGAGCTGCTGGAAGACCTTCAGCCTGATGCCACACAATCAAGTCAGATCTCACCTCGGCACGCTGAGCTTTGCATTGTGGGAATGAGTGTGTGTGTGTGTTGCTCTCAGGCGTGAAGCTGGACGAGCTGACCGCAGCTCTGAAGAAGAAGGACGAGGACATGAGGGCGATGGAAGACCGCTACAAGACTTATCTGGAGAAAGCTCGAGATGTAGGAATCTCTGTTTGGATTTTTTGTATTATAGAACTAGACGGTGACTAATAATCAGCAGTTACGGACCAATCAGCAGCCATTGCTGAAACCGAGACACTGATTGTTTTTATTGTTATGACTAGATTTATATTTCATTTAATCCTTGAATTCAAGTTCCAGTTCCAGTCGTGGGCTTTCAGTGTGTAGTTTAGTGATTAGGTGGGTTTCTTCCGGGTCTCAGGTTTCTTCCCACAGTCCAACGACATGCAAGTCTGGAAAATGTCCCATAGGTGTGAGTGAGAGTGTGAGTGTGAATGTGTGTATGTGTGTGCTCCACACTCTGTGATTGGTCGACAAGCAATTGTCCGTGACCAAGAAATGGAAAAAGTAGTTTGCAGAATGGACGGATGGATGGACAATCATTCAAACAAAATAAGCCAAACAAAAAGTAAATGTATATATATATATATATATATATATATATATATATATATATATATATATATATATATGTATATATACAACTGATACTCGTGATCAGTTGTTTTCCGTGTTCTGCACTTTTACACATTTAGCAAACTTGCATTGAATTGCACTTTTTTTTATTGAATGACTTTTTTTTATTTTTTATTTTAACAAATAATTCATTTGTTCTCTGCCAATGAAAGAAAGAGAAAGAGGGGTGATTTTCTCAATATGGCCACTAGAGGCAGTAGCGAAATTTACTCCATATATTTAATCATCCAGTGAAGCTACACACACACACACACACACACAGTGAAGTGAACACGCACAAAGCCGGAGCAGTGGGCAGCCTTAAAATGTTAGGGTCCTTGTTGTGATTTTTGTCACGATCTTTTACATCATCAATCTGTATTTTTTTTTAGGTGATTCGAGCTCTGGATCCAAAACTGAACCCGGCGTCCGCTGAGATTCAGCTGCTGAAGGTTCAACTCTCGGAGAAAGACAAAAGAATCGCAGCTTTAGAGGTTAGAAAAGTTCCGTTCCATTCACGCATTTAGAAGAAAGTCTTGTCTGTTGCAACTTTATTTTTTCTGTGAGAATCGAACCTAGTGTCTTACGTTTAGATTTGCTCCATTTTCTACTTTTTTTTTTTTCCTTTTCTCTTTTGTTCTTTTTCTTTTTCTCTCATGACTGGCTTCCTTATCTGTGTTTTTTTGTTTCACGTAGCGAGAGTGTGAGCAGGCGAAACTGAGAGAATATGAGGAGAAATTAATCGTGACGGCTTGGTATAATAAGGTAAAAAAAAAAAACTAAAATGCAATTTTCAACAATTTTCTAAGATTGATTTCAGATGTTCTAAGCTTCACTGTGATTGGCTAGTCGTATTTGATTGACAGCTGTTTGACCTAGATCAAGTTGTCCATCGAATTTTCTCTACCCAATCAGAGTAGTATTCTGTAGGCCCCACCCACAGGAGAGGACCAGCACAAATCACTGAAAAGTCTTGAATCATAATGAAAGTCTGTCAGCAAATTAAAATGTAGATACAATTAATTTGATTAAAGTGCCTGGCTTAAATTATGAAATTAATGCCTTTTTCTACATTTTGAAACAATTATTATTTGTTTAAATTCCCTTTACAAAACAAAACACAGTATTTCCACTTATAGTGGATGTGATATATGGATGAATAGTAACATAAATTGATTCATATTTCTGCCAATATTTTAAAGGAATGCATTTTTTACATTTTAAAAGAATTATTATTTTTAAAATTCACTTTTCCAAAGAACAAAGGACTTAAGCATTTATAATACAGTATATAAATATTATTCATAAAATGGATGAATAGTTAAAAAAAAATTATTTCATAGTTCTGTCATTACTTGGAATTAAAGCATTAACTTTAGCAAAGAACAAAAGCACCTTAGTTTTTAAAATATAGCATATACATATTTATAAAATGGATGAATAATAACAAACATATTCATGCATTAGCAAAAACAATGCACTTTATAATATATAAATAACGTATTATTTATCAAACGGATGAGACGTTTCATGCATTTTTCCCAGAACAAATATGATTGATTAATACAGCAATACATTTAATTCAACCTCAGATTTATTTTATAAAATATTTAATAACATTTTTTTTATTCACACAGAGTTTGGCCTTTCAAAAGATGGCAATGGAGTCGCGACTGGGCGGCCGCTCCAGCGCTGTAGTTCAGCCCGGCCAGTCTTTCCTGTCTCAGCAACGTCAGGTGACCAACGCCCGACGCGCCATGTCCATCAACGTGCCTGCCACGCCCTCCAAGTAACCCACACCCGTGTGCCGTTCACCCTCAAGTGACCTTAAGTGCACTACTAAGGGGACTAGCACGCTGTTTAGAACGCGTCCCTTTGGCTGATGAAGCTTCCTCCACGATTATTGCGTAGACTAGCGTTCCTCACCTTCACTACTGAACAAGCGTCTAAACCCGACACAGGCCCGCTTTTCTTTTCCTGAGTCTATTATCGTCATTTGGCCCTGCGACGAAAGCATGAACGCTTCTGCTGTGAATGTGACGCACTATGCAGCTATGGAGATTTCAAATTTACAGACGTTTGAGAACTTTTGCGAACAATCCGAGTCCATTATAAGACGAAAACCACCCATCAGAACACAGAATGTCTTGGTGCTGGACGCCAGATCTGGGTTTCTTTCTCCGTTTTTTTTACATATCTTACTTTAAAGCGGGAAAAATAGACCTTTAGTCTCACTTGATCAACGTACCTTGACATTTGGTTGCGATGTGGTTGAGATTTGGATTTTTGACCTTGAGAAATCAATGAAAATCAGGGTTTGGGAAGACGTGATTTTGGAGAAACTCTGGAAAAACTTTTCTTCCTCATTTCTGAAGTAAATCAATCTTTGTTTGTTATTTTTGTGTATAATCTGGCTTATGAAGTCAAATCATTGATTGTGTCTTAACAGGAACTTGTAAAGTTGTGTATTCAGGTTTGTGAGCACTATTGTTTTGACTGGTTATTGATTAAATTATCGATTGTTGAGTGTAACAACGACATGTAGAAACTTTACGGGCGTCATTCACATGCAATGAATAAACACTCCAAGCTTGTTTTGATTTCACCTTGATGTGTTCCGTTTTTTGGCTGTTGCTATTCTCACGTTTGAACACTAGGTGGCAATATTTAGACTGTCTCAGAAAAGTGCTTGTATGTATACTGAATATAAAATTGAAATTGGTTTAAAAATAATGCTACGGTTATTCAAGCAATGATTCTAAAAATAATTAATCCTAGTCATAAAAATAATGAAACCTGAAGTGAAATTATTTCGATTAATTAATTTGTGAATAAAGTATATATAATATATAATTGTTCAATGAAGATGATTTCCATATAATGACACACAAACACATAAAACACTTTATTATTGCAATCAATATTATAAGGTTAAATATTTTCTTTATCTGTCACTTATCAGTTGTGTTTGTAACTGCTC
>MU204249.1:448401-460000 GCA_017309775.1 Paedocypris sp. Pulau Singkep
TGCAGCTGCACGCTTGCTGACAGGCACTCGGAAACGAGAGCACATCACCCCGGTGTTAGCCACGCTGCACTGGCTACCTGTTCATTTTAGAGTGCATTTTAAAATCCTTTTATTTGTTTATAAGTCTTTAAATGGTCTGGCCCCTCCCTATCTGTCCGAGCTGCTGTGTGTTCACTCCCCCTCCCGATCGCTCAGGTCAGCTGACCAGCTGCTTCTGTGTGTTCCAAAAACACAACGCAAGCTCAGGGGAGACAGGGCGTTTGCGGTGGCAGGGCCGAGGTTGTGGAACGCTCTCCCCCTGCAAGTTAGACAGGCCTCCTCCCTGACTGTTTTTAAATCAATGCTGAAAACTCATCTTTTCTCTCTGGCGTTCAACCTTGCATGAGCATTCGGCTTTTTAGTGTCCGGTATTGTTTATTAAGTTTAATATATTTTATGGTAATTCCGACTTTTTACATTTTATTGTGATTGCCCTTTGTATTTTCTGTTGTTTCTAAAGTGTAAAGCACTTTGGTCAGTTCATCTGTTTTAAAGTGCTGTAGAAATAAAGATGACTTGACTTGACTTGACTTGACTAAATTTGGCACAGCATTCACTATGGCCTCACATTTTTCTTGCATGGGGTGAATTCCCTCTGAATCGATTACATGCCCCAAATAAGACACACTGTGTTGGAAAAACACAAATTTTTTTAACCCTCAGACTGTGGTCTTTAAGTCTTTTTAAAACCTCCTCCAAATGTTCCAGGTGTGACTTGGTGTCCTGTCCAGTTATCAGAATATCATCTAGATAACATATGACCCCATCTATCCCCTGCAACACTTGGTCCATTAACTTTGAAAAATGGCAGGTGCACTTGCAACACCATAAGGAAGTCTGTTTACCTGATATAAACCCTTATGCGTATTTATTGTGAGAAATGGTTTTGACCCCTCATCTAACTCCAATTGCTGGTAATCTTGTGACAAGTCCAATTTTGAAAATCTTTCACCTCCTGCAAGTTTGGTGAACAAATCTTGTGGTTTTGGTATTGGGTATTGATCTACCTCAAGAAAAGGATTGATCGACACCTTATAATCCCCACAAATCCTCACTGTCTGATCTTTATTTGGAATATTTACAGTAGGGGCTGCCCACTCACTATAATTAACAGGTGTAATTACTCCATCAGCTTCCATTTTACCTAACTGGGCTTCTACAGCCTCTCTGAGAGCATTCAGAACTGAACGTGGTTTACAAAACTTTGGAACAGCACCTTTCACCACATGTAGCTTGGCTTTTAGTCCTTTGACTTTTCCTAAACTAGGCTGAAACACCTCGGGGTATTTATCACAAAGATCTTGCATACCAGCACTAGTTACTTTATGTAAGGTCAAACAGTTTAGTTTCAACTCTTGAATCCTGTCTCTGCCCAACAAGGCCGGACCATTACCTTGAACCACCAATAGCTTAAGAGCACACATTGACCCATTACATTTTGCAGTAACAGAAATGCTTCCGTTTAGTATTAATGGCTGCTTGCTATACGTTTTTAGCACACAGTCAGCAGGACTTAATAGCAGTTTCTTAAATCTGCGCTTGTACAGACTTTCTGAAATCACAGAAACAGCGGCTCCTGTGTCTACTTCCATTTTCAGCCTTTTTTCATTCACCCTTACATACACATAATAAGGTTTGACAATGCCCTTATCCCCACCAGAGTCAATGTTCTTTTCCGTGGCGTTCACTGAAAACAGTTCCAGGTCGCTGCTGTTACCTGTCTGGTAATCTGTGGCAAACCCTGAAGTAGTTTCCGTAGTCGCTCGCCTTGCAGAACGCTTTGGCTCTGCCAGTGTGGAAGAACACTTTGACTCTGTAGTGCCTGATTCCTTATTTGCCTCCTCTGGTGGTCGGTTTCCAGCGGACTGGACATCCTTCGGTTTGGCCTGGGCAGCAAGATGCTTTGTCCACTTAGTCAGCTTGTCTTTTTTTTCCTTCCAGGGACCTGCAGGCCCTTGCAATGTGTCCCTTCTTCTTACAAACGCGACAGTCCATGTCTTTAAATTGACACTCACTGGGCATGTGTCCGAAGCCAGCGCAGCGGTAACACGGATTCCCGCGCTCCTCATTCTTTGGTCTGGAACTTAGAATAGCATTCGCTTTAAACACTTTCTGAGACCACTGCTGTGCATTTTGTTTCGACACTTCAAATGACAGTCCCATATCATACGCGGCGGATGGCGTTAGTTCTTTAGTCTGAGCTGCCGTTAACAAGCGGTCACGGAGCTCAACACTTTTAACTCCACACACAAATCTATCTCTGAGAGCATCTTCTAGAAACCCACAGAATTTGCATGTAGCAGCCAGTTTCCTTAGACTTGCCATATACTCACTCATTGACTCCTTGTCACGTTGGTTTCTTGTGTTAAACTTGTACCTTTCTGCAATCACGTTGATTTTCGGTACAAAGTGTGTGCGCAGCAAGTCGAGAAGTTTGTGTAACTTTTTCTTCGACGGTTTGTCTGGTGCACACAAGTCCATTAGCAGCGTGTGGTTTTTCTTTCCTACCACTGTCAAAAACACTGCTTTCGCTTTCTCATCGTCCATCTTAATTCAGTTTGCAACAAAGAATTGTTCCAACCTTTCTAAATAGGCTTCGAAACATTCCTCCTGTTCGTCAAACTGCAGGTCTTCCGTTCTACCAAACGCCGCCATGTTCTCCGAGCGCACCGTCTTGTCTCAACGGAGTTTCACCATTAAAACTCTTCTCACCAAAGGAAAAATCCCATCCTCGTCACCAAATTCTGTTGTATCCAGATGAAAGTAATTGGAACGCTTGCTTGATGAGAGAAGACAGACGTTTTGAAGCTCACTAACACTTTATTGACGGTGGTACAAAACCATAGACAGCGTGCTTCTTTTTAGCCCAACTGCGTCGAGTCTTACACACACTCGTTATCTGAACTCTGCCTATTGGCAATAACCGGTACTACAGGCACATGCACAACTCTTAAACACCACAGAGTTCGTTCAGAAATGCGTCTGAAAAGAGCTGTAACTTACTAAATATGTATCACACAAACATGAAACATATGTCTACATATCACAGCTTGTGCTGAATACAAAAAAACTGTATTTTTTGGCCAGTAGTATGTTGTAAGTAGATGAAATATTTACAAATATCAGAGCATGTCAAATCACCTCAGAAGCACAAAAACACCCGTCGTTAATCAATCAGGGAGAGGACGGTGGACTTTAGCCCGCGGCAGTCTGCCGTTATGCCACCAATGCACATCTAGGTAATGGACATTGAGAGAGTGGACTCTTATAATTACCTGCGTGCGCATCTTAACAACAAACTGGACTGGACTCATAACACAGACACACCGCTGAGGAGATAGCTGTCTTTCGGAGTGAGGGTGTCACTCCTGAAGATCTTCTATGACTCTGTGGTGGCATCAGCAGTCCTGTATGTCGTGGTCTGCTGGAGCAGCAGCATCACAGTGAAGGACAGGAAGAGGTCCTTGATAATCTATGGTGCACTGTTGAGTAACATGTCACTCTGAATTTTAGTTAGTTTTGTATAGGTTATTTGTGCGTGCGCTCTGTTCTCGTGCTCTCTCTCTCTCTCTCTCTCTCTTTCTCTCTCTCTCTCTCTCTCTCTCTCTCTCTGTGCTCTCTCTCACTCTCGAGTTTGTTGCATGTACTTGTTGTAAATTTGACGCGGTTGTCTTGCCGAAAGTTGTGTGTTGTGAGATCCTGTCGCTCAAAGTGAAGCTTCGGAGCACCGAAGATCGTATGTCTGTGAATCACCTGACTTGTAATTTGCCTTGAGTTCTTTGCCTCGCTTACTTTCTTTTGAGGAACAGTAAGGAAGCGGCCGGCTTTTTGTTTATTGTAAATTGTTTTCTCCTGTTTTTGGTTGAGTCAGGGAGGTAGTGTGTATTTCTGTTGTTTATTTATTTTCTTTATTTGTGTGAGGTTAGTTAGAGGTTCGACTCAGTTGGAGGAACATTTTGTTTGTTATTATTCTGCCTGCCACTTCCCGAGGTATTGGTTCCCGTTTGTCCCTTTGGTCTGACAAAATAAATCTTAATTTCTTTTTGATAATCTGGTTGTCTCTTTATGTTATGTCCCAGAACCCCTTGGACTTTAGAAGGACATAACATAAATCCTGGGTCAGAACTCTCACCCACTGGTGGGCTGTCTGCTCTGGAGATCCACCCTTGCTGTGTGAAGGAGAGTCCTACCTGCTGCTAAAACTCCATTATTTATATATAATTAAACTCCACAATCTAAACTGGTGACTTAAACTGGGGTTATGATGTGCAGCTATTTATTTATGGTTTGTGTTTGCTCATTATGATATGCGCGTGGTGTGTTATGGTTTAATATGTGTGTAATATGTTTATTTATTTATAGTGTGATGTGTTATTTATGCAGCATGATTGTTTATTTATTTATTCTTCATAAAGATGCTTTTATATACATTACATTGTCTGCTATTGTGACATCCAATTTCCACAATTTCCCAATACTTGTCAAAAAGGGACATGTACTGCACAGTAAGTCCGGTCAAGATAGCAGTGTTTGTAAAGTTCTACAATGGATAGAAATCTGAGAAGAAGAGTTTGTGAGGAGGTTGAGGTGTCAGTGAAGACGAAGAACGATAATATCTGGTGAAGTTAAAGCTACTATAATTGAATGTGTTCATGTCCTGAGCATGATCAGCAAACATCAGCAGATTCACCATAATCAGAAGATGTCAAAGTCAAAGAAGCTTGTAGCTTTTAGTCAAAGAAGATTTGGAGAACAGGTAAATACTATTATTTGACGTTATAGTACAGTATGTAAATGTTGAAAGTAATTTCTGTATACTGTATTTTCTGGACTATAAGCCGCACCTGTATATAAGCCGCACCCCTCTATTTTCGAAAAAAAAATTAAAAAAAACCATAAACAAGCTGCACCTGCATCCACTCTATTAAAAAAAGTTCCCTTTCCAGTTGTTCACTGGACACTACTGGGGATAACATTACCTGACAGGGAACAAGGTTTTAGTCAAAACCTGGAGAGTTTTGCAAGCCACAGATAAGTATGATTTTGGATTCGATTTTTTTTTCTTTATTACATATGTTCGGATTTACGGTTGTTTTAATTATGCGAGTCCCGCCGCGATTCCGTGCGGAGCTTCTGCAAGTAGCACGCAGCTTCCAGCAAGTCACACGCTTCTAGTAGCGGCTGAAGAAGGGCCTCTGCAGAGCATCTGGCTTAATAATGTGAATGTCAGACGTCAGCAATGTCGGACTCCATAGCTGTATTCAAACACTTTGAAAATTAATATTTCCGGGGCCACGCGTGTTATGTATATATACTATGTGTTCTTCCACGAATATTTCCATAATTCATTTAACGAATGCAAGCCAATAAAACATTATTACTCCACATAAAAACGAAAAATTGTTATGTGTACAGTAACGGAACGAAATATTAATTAATAATATATTATTAATTAATATTTCGTTTTTAATTAATACGAACGAAATATTCGAGACGAATATTACGACAGAAAATAAGAGAAAACAAAGGTGTCTACAGTATTTAACTTCATTTCAGTGAAATCAGGTAGTGTGAAATCACGTCTAACCATCTTTGCTGAAACCCACGAAGTCGTCTTCTTCAGTGTAGGAGTTGAACACATCTGTCTCCATAAAGAATGCATTTCGCATGCTGCATGTTTTGTGAATGACTTCTCACCACTTCTCATCCAAGTCTACCATATATTTAATATATTAATATATATATATATATATATATATATATATATATATATATATATATATATATATATATATATATTTATTATAAATATAATATATTTATATTTATTTCAGTAGCATATTCTTCTTTGCATTTGTTTTGTCTTTTGATACCGATTAAAGCGCAACGATTCCGATTGCCCCCTAGCGGTGGAAAAAAAATCCACAAAATAGCCGCTTTTTTCTATAAGCCGCATGGTTCAAAACCTAGGAAAAAAGTAGCGGCTTATAGTCCGGAAAATACGGTACATACTTTCAATACGTATTCTCAAGTACAGCAACGACGAGATGTTGAATCTGCGTAATCTAATTTCAGCCATTGTTTTATTCATATGTTTAGTAGAACAAATGTTTTATTCATTTTTATGCACAATTGTCATTTTACCTTGAACATCAGGATACTTGATCAAAAACAGCAAAGCCCATCTCAGAGTGTTGGTGGTGGTTTCGGTTCCTCCTTCGAGCAAATCCACCATGCACCACACCAGACTCTCCTCACTAAAACCAGCTTCAGTCTCGTTCTTTCTCTAACAGCCACACAAAATTACTGTAATAACAATTTACACTGGAAGCACACTTGTATTAAACAACTTAGAATAGCATTGCTCAGCCATTTATTTAAAAAATAAAAAAGTGAGATGAGTTATTCAATATGGCCACTAGGGGCAGTATTAAAATTGTGCTCTGCATTTAACCATCCAGTGAAGTTACACTCTGTTGTAGAACCAACCAGACTGGTATTCTAACCAGCAATACTAACAACTGATTTTCAGACTTTCAGTTCAACTCCAAAAGTGGCATATTTACCTTCTCTGTTTCTGTCAGGTAGGCGTCGATATAATCTCTAGGATTATCGTTATCCCAATCCGGCCGGTGTTGATCAACTTTTCCTCTCAGGAAGTCTGCTAACTGTCTGTAGTTTGAGATGATCGTCTGGTGAGATCCGGGAAGCCACTTCATTATTCCAGGGAAGGCGTCGTACAGCTGAACAGGAATGTTGCTTTGTTGGAATAATGGTCATCCCAAGCACGTTCCTTAAATTAACTGGAATTCCTCTAAGTGATTTGTTTTACCTGTAACCACTTGGTTCCGGATAGAAACACGGACTCGGCACTCTTCTGCAGACGCTTCTGGAAGCCAACATCATCATACTCGTATCGATGTCCAAACACCAGGCCTCCGATCACGTTGGCCATTGCGTTGTTGATTTTTATCAGAGGGTCAAATGCATGACCTGTGATGGTGAAGGAAGAAGTAGATGATTAACGTATAAATCTAATTCTCGGCACTGACCGTGTTCGTCCTTTAAAGCCTGAGTGAGGAAGGAACATTCTCGCTGAATAGCTTCTTCAAGAGTCTTTTTCCCTTCTCCAAAGTTTTTGAGGTGGCTCATGGCGAACTGCTGCTGCTTCCTCCACGAATAGCCATTGTTAAAGGACATTCCTAAAGCAATATACGTACATTAATGTATACCAAAACCATCAAGTTTGGCCTGTAATGAACCCTGTCAGCTCATTATAATAGACGCATAGAATGTGAACTAAAAATAACTTTAAACAATTGATTTTGAATTTGCAAGGTTCATTATAAGCCTGAAAAAAAAAAACCCCACAAAACATACATTTTTACCTGGATATGGATTGGATGTTTTATATATTTCTTTGAAAATACTATATACTACAGTATTTATATAGCTCATAAAATATTTTCTTAAAGTACAACACATTTTTGGTTTTGGTAATGTCAGTTTGTAACATTGTAATGTCAGACATCAGTGAGCTGGTTCTCTGTAAGTTTATTTCTCAGAGTTTTGTTTTCCTAGCCTTTGTCGTCTTTCTGCTGCTCACTGATCACAGTCAATGTTTAAATTGTTCTGTTTATTTTGTCTGCCTATTGCTCCGGGTTTGTGTATGGACTGTGCGTGTGTGTATAACTATAATTTCATGCAGTCCCTAGTGGCCATGTAGACAAACTCACCTCACTTTAAAAATGTCTAGAAATATATTTTTTTTTAAGTACAATCCTCACCTCATCTTGTAGAATTGCAAGCTCATTAGACAACATGAGAAATCCAATGGATTTACACGTTACGTTTCCGGTTCTTTCTAGTCAAGTATTAATCCTTTCTGTCTAGTGTTTTTGTTTTGAGGTTTGGACCCTCGTGACGATACTTGTTTAGTGTTTGAGTCTGTCCCACTGTTTGGCTCAATGCGCAGTGACGTTAGATTCCCAAGCTCCACGATCCAAGTGCTTTGGTTAAGTCTAGTTAAACTTCAGATAGTCTGAAGAATTTGACCTACCTTGACCTTTGTAAAGCGCATCAAATATCGGCGTTACTGGCCGGTCGAGGAATCTCTCCCCCTGAGTGACCAGCACCTCCTTCACCATTTTAAATCCAGACACGTACACTATTTTAGCCTGTCCTTGTCTCAGTCCAAACACATTCCCATACTTCTCAATCATCTAAAAAAATACAAGTTAAATCAATGCACAAGTATTTCATCACATCCCCATGTATAACCATGCATAATATCAGACCAAGCTTCACCTGGTCCACAGTTTCATAGTTCACATCGGTGAAGACGTTCCCCAGGATGGGCAGCGGCCACGGTCCAGGAGGAAAGTTTGCAGGTTTCCTGTTCCTGATCAAATCTACCAGCAGCAACAGCAAACAAGCTAAAATCAAAGCGTTTTTGAAATCCAACTGCTCGTATAAAGAATAAAGAATCATGCTCAGATCTGCGGCCGCCTGCTCTGAAGAATTATCGGTTCAAAGCCCGGATGGATTCAGCAGATCAATGAGTGTGAGAAAGTGCGTGGACTAGTTTTATTCATGTTTGCCGAGATTCAACAGTTTTAGGCTGTTGTGCAACCGTGTTATGTAATGAACGGCCACTACGGCTTCCAAGATAAACAAACCCAAACCCCAAAAGACTCTTTTATGAATGTTTAAACTCCAAAAAGTCATGCGGGCCTCTAGATTGCTTAGTATGTTTCTGAGCCTGAGTCACACACACAGCTCACTAATGATGTGTTGTTCCCGAACGATAAGAGCCGATGCCTGAAGGAGGAGAGCCGATGCTTCTGTGGCTCTTGGTTAGTTTTGCAGAGAATCCATGCACAGAAAATCAGGACTATTATGGTATTCAAAATGATAGATGTTAAAGAATGATAGAACTTCAGTCTGATAACGCATATTGCAAAGTAGAAAACAAGGAAAAAGGGATATTTAGCAAGAAATTATTCATTTTTTCACCATTGCTATGCGCATGCGTCAGTGCACCAGAATAGAATAGAGTAATATTTATACTAACAAAATATGTCTGGATAATGTTAAGCATAAGTTAGGCCAACAATTTCTAACTCCAGTGTGACAAATCTGTGTGGGGGATAGAAAAAAATGATAGAAGACCTGTTCAGACTCACATTAAGTCCATAAACCTAACGAAAAAACAACTATTTACACTTTCTTGGAGGTAAAGACAACTTAAAGATAACATGAAATAGCATAGTAGTAAATGTCTTTTTTATAAACATTTGAAAACTTGGAAAAAAGTTTGGAAAAACACCATTCACACAGAGTTTTCAAAATACCGGTATTTTTGGTGACATCATTAACTAGCTACACCTGTATCGCGCTCAGATTGTTCTGGTCTACTGTCCCTTATTCACTTTCCTCCAGGTCTCCCTTTTTTTTCACATTTCAATGACATGCAGGGAATTGGAATGTATTTTTCCATACGTGTGAGTGACAGTGGGAATGTGTTTGTCTGTGTCAAAAATGTACGTAAATATAAGCGCTAATTTGTCCACATTTCAAGTGAGGAGCAATCACAATAAATGAAAACATACAGTAAATGAAACTTTTTTACTTTTATTTTACTTTTTTTTACTTTTAGTTTATATTAGCTCAATAACAGAAATAAGAAACATTAGGCACGCAGCGACACTTAGCAGGGAATAAATCACTAGAATTGCCTATTTTCCCCATCTATTATTCAAGTAAAACGATATTGAAATGTGACGAGTCACAAATGATATTTGTTAATGAAAGAAAAAATTGTATTTTGAGACAAAAGTAACGTAATTTAACCGTAAAAGTAAAAAAACGTTTTGTTTTTTTTGGGGAATTTTTATTTTGTGCCTGAATAATCATGGGGGTGCTTAAATTTGCGTGAATATGTTATATAGAGGCTTCTATAGAGCACTTTTAAACATTATTGTTTCATAAAGTCTTATTTATACATATTATCCTCTGACAATGTGTGTGTTTGCGCCGGTCTATGTGTGTATGTGCAAGTGTTTGTGTAGGAATAATATAAAGAGTAAAAACAACATTTTGATGCAATGCTGTAAACTGATATTTATTGTACATGATAACAGTGTTCCACTATTCCAAATTGCACAATAAAAGTCCTTTACATGCGTCAATACAGTATTCAAAACGCTGATATGAAAAGACTTTAAACCTAAAAAAAAATGTTTAAATGTTTGATAACGGGATATAGTAAGGCTTTTGAGTGAAAAGCTAGAGGGAAGTAATTTCTCCCAAGGTCACTACAGGTCAAGCAGGAGGTCATCTGGGAAGAGCGCGTAGCTTGTAGGGCAGGGGCGCTTGCGTGAACCCCACCTGGCTCTTCAGACTGGGCTCCTCACCATCAGGGGGAGTGAAGGTGAAGTTCTGCAGGAGGATGGTGAGGACGATGAAGAGCTCCATGTGAGCGAGATGTTCTCCTGGACACTGTCTTTTGCCTGTCAGAGGGTCACAAGCGAGGAATATAATCACCATAACAACTACCAGATGATTCAGATGTTTTTGTTTCTGCTTTCACTAGGTTTCGATCCCCAAAACTTGATGTTGCGTACATAAAATGTACAGGAATAAAATGTTCATAATACAGTGGCACCTCACCTTATGAAATTATTTTGGGCCAATAGCAGTTATGTAAAGCAAAAAATTTGTAAAATGGGACCCATCATAATCAACGTATTCGCCCCCTCGATGACTGACGGTGCAGCTTTGTCAACAAAAGTGATGTCAGCACGTTCTGCGTGACCCGTCAGCAGTTCCAGAAGTAAGATCTCTGTAACCGTGTTACTTCTGTAAAATATTTTTTTTCTTTTAGAAAAAAAAAAAAACTGTTTTCCACGTCTGGACTCTTACACGTTTCACTCAAAACATCTTTCTATTCCCATCTCCCCATTGTATTGTGAAAAAGGAGAGACAATATTTTCTCAACGAAGCCCTTCGTAACGTGAAATTCTCATTAATAGAGGCTTTTGTAAAGTGAGGGAGCACTGTAAACCTCTGGAAAAGACAGTTGGATGAATTACCTGCTGAAAAGGCAAAGAAGGCCTTTCTTTTGTTAAATTGACCTTCAGAATCCAGAAAGTGTCCGGGGTTAAAGCTGTCTGGAGTTTCCCACTCCTCCTTGTCGTACAGCACAGACGTCAGGTTAGTGATCACCACTGTTTTCTGGATAATAGTGTGGACAAGAAAAATGGCAGAGATAGAGTCAAATCCCCCTGAGTGACCAGCACCTCCTTCACCATTTTAAATCCAGACACGTACACTATTTTAGCCTGTCCTTGTCTCAGTCCAAACACATTCCCATACTTCTCAATCATCTAAAAAAACACAAGTTAGTATGTAATGCACAAGTATTTCATCACATCCCCATGTATAACCATGCATAATATCAGACCAAGCTTCACCTGGTCCACAGTTTCATAGTTCACATCGGTGAAGACGTTCCCCAGGATGGGCAGCGGCCACGGTCCAGGAGGAAAGTTTGCAGGTT
>MU204249.1:470045-486523 GCA_017309775.1 Paedocypris sp. Pulau Singkep
GACTGGAAATATGGAAAAATTAGCGCATATTTGAAAACGGCGATTATAAGCACCTCCCGTTGTTGAAAATCCTAAAACGGAGTGCTTATTTTCACATAAATATGGTAAAATTTTTGGCGAAATTTTGCTTTTCTGCTGCAAGAACGTATGCAATCACCTTGTATTTCTGGGTATTTTATCATACAAAGCAAACCCCAGCATAAAGTCGTAGTGTTGCTTTCAGTCCCGGCTTTAACAAGATCCAGACACGACACCACCAAACTCTCAATGTTAAAGCCGGCGGCTGGGTCACTCGACTTCTGCAAATCAAAGAACCATTCCCATTTAAAAGTCATATTCATATGGTAAAGATACTGTTCGGGTACCTTATCCATCTCTGCCAGATACGTGTCTATGAAGTCACGAGGATTCAGAGGATCCCAGTCCTCTTTGTGCTTGATAACCTCATTCCTGAGAAAGTCTGTGATCTGGCTGTAGTTTTCAAAAATAGTTTGGGGAGGTCCAGGTATGAAATCAAAGAGCCGAGGACAGACGTTGTACAGCTAGGACAAAAAACAAAGTGAACAAAGAACAAAGATTTTTTTTTGAATAATTAACCTTTTATTATGTAAAGAATGCGGGCTTATAATGTTTGATATGGCACTATTTACCGTGACCATTGGGTTGAAAGGACCTGATCAAAAGAACACAACAGCAGAATTACATATCAAAACATATACTATGTTATATTGCAGCTATACAGTAACAAATGTGACTAAAATAAAATTACAATTTGTATTACCTTTTTCAGCTTTGAACGCGTCACAAAGGTAAACGCTCTCCTGTTGGATCCTCAGCTCCAGGTTTTTCTGTCCTTCTCCAAACATCCGCAAATGAGACACTGCAAACTTCCTGTGCATCTTCCAGGGGTATCCGTTACTTAAAATCGTACCTTTATAGAAGAAGCAACATTCTTCTTTAACATATATATACTGTGTGTGTGGAGGGGGGGGGGGACTGAACACTTAAGTTCAAGTTCAAGTTTTGAGCATTTGTAAGGCGCTTTTCACAGTTTTAACTGTCTCAAAGCGCACGACACTTGCCTACACCTAGAACAACTAAAGACAGGGAACACCAGCTTTAATTACAATACAAAGCTAACATTTTACAACCTTTAATGTACATACAATAATTTAAATTTTTTTACCTGTTTTTATTGCTGGATTGTCTACTTACCTAGTCCCTTAAAAACTTTGCTGAACAGTGGTATAATTGGTCGGTCAACAAAAACGTCAGTCTGAGTTATCAAGGCCTCCTTCACCATTTTATATCCCGAGATAATGACCATTTTCTCACTTCCCACTCTTAAGCTGAAAACATCTCCGTAAATTTTAGTGAGCTGAAAGTAGCCACAATATCATTTGATTGGTCATTTTCGTGAAATCAAAGGTTATGCTGAATTATTTGAATCATTAAAATAACTTTTTTCATTATTAAAAACATACAAATAACATTTCACCTTATTCATGGTCTTGAAATCCATCTCGGTGAAAACGGTTCCCAGGAAAGGTAGAGATAACGGTCCTGGCGGAAATTTGGAAGGATTTTTGTTCTTGATCATTTCTACAAAAATCAGGAAGACGACAAACAAAACTAGCCAGCTTTTAAAATCAAGGCTGTCGGAGAAAAAGTTTGAGATCATCGTGTTTCATTAAGAAAGCTCCAGAGCTCTGTGCAGTAATGTCCCACAGTAAGATATGCTGGAGCCTGAGAACTGAACAATCGCGGAGACTTGAAGACAGATTACATAACACGCCTCCGAAAAGTAAGACATCTGATGCCTCTCAGTCGCAGTGGAAGAATAATTTGAACAACTGGACATTTTATTATCATATTTTGTTTGTCTTGATCGGGTATAATGTAGCCGAAGTAAATATTCATCCATGCGTTCTCTGTCACTGATCCTTCATACAAGTGTATGAACTGTCACATACAGATCACCTACAGGAACATAATTCCTTTAGTATCTCCTACCAATGGTACATGTGGGAAGTCTGAGAGGCATCCAAATTGGATACGACTTATGCGACAATTGGATGATCCAATACCAATCTTATACTATTTCAGACCTGACTGTGTTGCTGTACACTCCACGTTCACCAGGTGGCGCTACCGTCACAATGTTAAGATAACAATGTTTTCTAAACGTAATATTTTCTAAAAAAAAAAAAAAAAAAAAATTGCGCTCATTTCAAGTCGTTCCTCACAACCAAACGTTTTACTTCTGGCAAGAACAATTTTTATAAACCTTTGGGAATGATGTTGCGCCCCTACTCAAGCCGTCCAATCAACCTCTAGCAAAACGAAACATCTCGACGTGATTGGTTGGGACTGTGGCACGTGACAAGTCGCAGTTTTAAAGAATAATTTGACACATTCTCCTCCAATCATCGCTTATTGCGACGTATTATTTCCGATTTTAATAAAGAAACCTAAACGTGCGTTATGTGGTTGCCTTGAGTCTTACTGACATTCAAAACTACAGCTAAACACGATTAATGGAGCTCACGAGCTTTTTAGCTTGTCTTGACATAAAGAGCATTGTTGTATTTGTCTGTGTGTGTTTTTGTTACTGAGCGATTATCTCAGACACAAAGCGCCGAAAAACTTTCCGCCTGGACCGCGGTCACTGCCGATCATTGGAGATATTCACCATTTCGATTACACGAAGCTTCACCTGCAACTGATCCAGGTACAAATGTTTTACAAGTGAGGATTATAAACTCTTGATTATACGTTCTTTTAGTTAAAGGAAAACGTTTGAGTTTAGTGAAACAAGTTCAGATTTGTTTGATGAATGCAGAAAATACTTAATAAATTGACTTTAAAACGTGTTGCCAATAATTCATCATTCATTTAGTTGTGCTGACTTTAATTCTTATTTTACAGTTTGCCGAGAAATATGGCCATGTTTTCAGCGTTCGACTTCTTGGCCCAAGAATCGTAGTGCTGTCTGGCTATAAAATAATAAAGGAGGTGTAAAACAGGGAGAAGATCTGGTTGATAGACCCAATTTATCTTTATTTTACGATCTTACCGGAGACAAAGGTGGGTAATTTCTCCTCACAAATGTACAAAATTCAGGTACTAAATCTGAATAAGGCCATGTCTACATTTTTAGAAGTGACTAAACCACAAAGGGTTTTACAACATGAAAGATTTGGTCACATTTTTAGAAGTATTAATGAAATGTTGTGTATCTGTTGCTATTTATTGGCTGTTATAGATATGTATTTCTTTTTGAAGTGTAAAATTGTGAACATCAAAAACCATGATGCCGTAAAAAACCAAACAAGAAAATAAATTAAAAGAGACTAAAACATAATTCAAAATCTGGCAATGATTTTAAACAGGTTTAATTGGATCCAATGGAAATAAATCGAAGCAGCAGAGAAGATTTGCTCTCTCAACCCTTCGCAACTTTGGACTGGGAAAAAAAACTCTCGAGCCGTACATCCATACCGAGTGTAATTTTCTAAACAAAGCCATTTTAACTGAGCAAGGTGTGTGTTAATATAGATAGAGAGACTTTATGTAACAATCTAAATAGAGATGAAAACACTGAATGTTGAAACTCTGCGATGCGAGACGAATAAATGCAATCTTCAACTTTGAATTTTTTCCAGGTCGGGCATTTGATCCTCGATTGCTGCTGAACAACGCTGCATCAAATATAATCTGTGTTCTGGTGTTCGGGAATCGATTTGAGTACAGTGATGAGGAATTTCAGTCTCTGCTGAAAAATATTAACAAAGCCATTTTTCTGGAAGGAAGCATCTGGGCTCAGTTCATCTTCGAAAGAAGGTTGACCGACACCGAGTGGATCACGATCCATCCAATCCTCGTGACTACATCGACTGCTTCCTGACGGAGATGGACAAGGTAGGAACTGCACATTGTAAAGTTGAAGAGTCAAGACATGGACATTACATTGTGATCTTTTTGTGTTCAGTTTAAAGACGACTCAACCACCGGATTTGATCTTGAGAACTTGTTCGTGTGCTCGCTGGATTTGTTTGTGGCCGGAACCGAGACCACCTCCACCACACTGTACTGGGGTCTGTATCAAATACCCTCACATACAGAGTGAGTGCCAGGAATCCAGTTTAGCTTTTTCCCAGTCCTTGTCATTAATCAAGCATGTCGTTTTCTTTCTTTTGTTTCCGCTTTCTCTGTTTTTGGAATTTTAAATTTAAAGACAAACTTCAGGAAGAGATTGACCATGTTGTGGGAACATCACGACTGCCGACTGTTTCAGACAAAGTCCATCTGCCCTACACCAATGCTGTTATACATGAGATACAACGAATTGGGAATATTGTCCCATTAAATGTGGTTCGACTGGCTGTGAAAGACACCAAGATTGGAAAATATTCTATTCCGAAGGTGGGTATAGAACCATTAAAGCGCTCGGAACATGTTGGTTTTATTTCTCCTGAAAATGTAAAAGTTTTTTTTCCATATTTTTTCTTTTAATGTTTTTTCATTTAGTAAATCCTTTTTTGCCATCCTGATTTCATAGTGTCAAGCTCAATTTCACGGGGAGGCCCAAATTCAAAACACCCTTTAAGTGGGAGGCCAAATAGAATTAACATTTAAAAAACACATTAAAACTAAGAATTTTTCCACCATAAAAATGGATGAATACAGAATAATATTACAAAATAAATCTATGTCATTATAATCATAAAATGATAAATATAAAAATTGTTCTTTTAAGTTAATGTTACAAACGTACAATTTGTTAATTCAAGGCAAGTCGCCAATTAACGTTTCATGTCTTTTATTAACATATTTGTATATTACAATAATTACTGTGGTCAATAGTTAATAACATGACTTCATATTAAAGGATCTTGTGTTTTGACTTATGGCTTACTTCTTAATTGTCTACTTCTGCAGGGCACGACTGTGGTGGGCGCGTTGACGTCAGTGTTGTTTGATGAGTCCGAGTGGGAGACGCCGCACACTTTTAACCCGGGTCACTTCCTGGATGCTGACGGAAACTTCCGGAGGAGAGACGCCTTTTTACCCTTTTCTCTAGGTAAAGATGAACCTGTTAGGAATATGAAGTTTAATATTTACATTTTAGTCTGTGTGGAAATTTTACTATGAAAGTGGTGAACAAATAATGGAATATTTGGTGGCAACACTGTTCCTGGTCTGTGTCTTTCAGGGAAAAGAGTTTGTCTTGGAGAACAGTTGGCCCGGATGGAGCTGTTCCTCTTCTTCTCGTCTCTTCTCCAGCTGGTGTGGAGCCCACTTTACATTACAAACTGTGTGCGCTGCCACGATGAAGATTGAAGCGCACAGAACATTTCCGTTTGTGAATTTGAAAATGAAACTAGACATTGACTGAACTATTTTTTATAAAGATGTTGGATGTGTGTTACTGTGTTTGTGTATTTCACAAATCAATAAACATGATTTAATAATTGTTGTTAAGATTTATTACATTTATTATTATATTTTTTACTTTGTAAGAGTTGTTAAATGTGACTTGGTCATATTTACTGAACTGCAAATGTGAGTTATGATCAGGTTTCTTGAATGATTAACACGTTTTGTTGGATGTAAGATTTTACATTATTTGTGTACTGTTGATTACTGTAAAGACATGCGTTGCAATCCAAACATTGTCAATATAAATAGGATACATGTGTTTGTCATATCTATTACCATGTTTGATTAAAATTAATTAATTGTTGATAATAACAATGTTACATATATCATGGTTATCTCGTAAATTAAGCTTTAAAATTGTAAGGAACTTTTACACAAATCTCTCTCTCTAACTCTACTCTACCACACCTTAACTCCCACCCGTCTCTCGTCATCCATCTTTTTGTTATTGTCTATTTATCTCCCTCTCACTCTTTTCTGAGATCGATTAGTTCTGACTAGCACGGAAAAGTGTTTTTGTGTGCAAACGTCGCTTGTGTTCGAGTCGTAGTCATGCAGCAGCTGTTCGACTGGATAGATGTTAAAAGCGTCTTGATTTTCTCGTGTTTGTTTTTATTACTAAGAAAATATTTCAGAGACAAAGAACCTAAAAACTTTCCTCCGGGGCCGCGATCTCTGCCGATCCTTGGAGACCTTCTTCATCTCAAAGCCAACAAACTTCATCTTCAGTTGAATGAGGTAAACACAAACTTTTCTTGTCATAATAGCGTCGTTTACACGGATAAGCACGAACTTCTCTGGAAAGTTAACTACACACAAATGCAACGCCATTTTACGTATTGTTTGTAATCGATTTATTTTCAGTTTGCAGAAAAATATGGCGATATTTATAGGATTAATATTGTTGGACTTCGACTTGTGGTGCTACACGGATACAAACTGGTGAAAGAAGTTTATCTACAGCAAGGAGAGAAGCTCACAGGTCGACCCACCGTCCAGTTCGTTCATGACATTATTGGAGACAAAGGTTGGTTATAATCACTCGAGCACTTTGTTCACGGCGAATCCTTTGACAGTAACAGTGAATGTCTGTTTTGTTTGACAGGTTTGTTTGCCTCCAATGGCTACACGTGGAAGAGACAGAGACGATTTGCTCTCTCAACCCTTCGTGACTTCGGCTTGGGTAGAAAAAGCCTGGAACCCTCAATTCATCTGGAATGTAACTGCCTGAATGAGGGTGTTATGAATGAGCAAGGTGTGTACTTTTTGCCTGACGACAACAACAGTATTAAAGTTAGTTAATTTATTCTTAATTTAAGTTAATTTAATAAGTTAATTTAAAGTTAATTATTCTTAACTTAAGTTAAATATTTTACGCCGCACAAACAGGTGAAGTGGAGTCTAGAAAAATGCCCAAAAGCAGGGCTGTCAAAGTCATTTTCACCGAGGGCCACATCAGCACTGTCTTAAAAGAGCCGGATGTAACTTATAAATGTAACTACATGTAATCAAATGTAATGTAAAATAAATGTAACTACTTTTTAATGTTAAACAATTAACCCTTATGAAGGCTGCCATCCAGCAGCATCAGCGATCACTGTCCCTGGTCCTGAAATGGCCAGGTGTCCCACACAACTCATTATTTATTTTAACTTAATCATGTGACTATTGCAGTTGCGTAGAAAACCTATGTGTGTTTGTTGCTCTACGATAAATCTTTTTACATTTTGTCAGCTTATGAAAGCACACATAACACCATTAATTAAGGATCAAAATGTTTAAGTGAATGAAGAAAAATAACAAAACTGTGGAAACACTGCCACGGCTACCGTAGTCAAAAGGCATTGTGGGAAATGTAGCTTTTGGTCAACGGCAACGCACACTCTTAATTTATTTTTTGGTGTTTATTTTTAGACACTCAAAACCTTTAAGCTCTCGCGGGCCACATAAAACTACATGGCGGGCCACATCTGGCCCCCGGGCCTTGAGTTTGACCCATGTGGCCAAAGGTGTGAGGTTGTGAATGTATGTGACTGCTGCTCTGTGATTGGATGTCACGACTTCAGCTTTCAGATGTCTGTTTCTCTTCAATGAGTGTTGGTCTTTTGACAGGTAAAGCGTTTGACCCTCGGACAGTGCTGAACAACGCTGTGTCCAACGTGATATGTGTCCTTGTGTTCGGGAACCGATTCGAGTATAGTGATGAGGAATTTCAACGTCTTCTGAGTACCATCAGCGAGGCCATACATCAAGGAGGAGGCATCTGGGCTCTTGTACACATTTTCTACTTTTTGTTCACTTAAAAGCACAAGTCCACTTGATGTTCTGTCTGTGACGAACAGTATGGAAAACGCAGGTGGGTCATTGGTTGCTTCTACGCTTTCTACAGGTAAAAGGAGAAATTATTTTTTTTGTAATTCGACAGTTTGAGAAATCTTTGAATCATTTGGACGATCCACTTCATTCAGCACGGTGTCATGTATGGTTTGATATGTGCCTTTTACATCCAGTTTCCGGGGTTAAACAGAGGGTTGTATTTAAATAAATACAAAATTATGCAGCCAATGAGATTTCTCCACTGCTTTAAGGACAGTCTAGAGGCGGCCAATGACTTCATTCTGTGGATTCTGTGTTTAGAATAAAATCCAGACCCAAACATTCTGAAACTAGTTCCTAGAAAATCATACGAATGGCTAGTAGCCAATCATCAGTTCATTTTGTGTTTCGGCAAGTTGACTGATTTAAAAAGTCCATATTTATTATCGTATGTCCCGCAAAATTTACAACAAAGGCAAGTTAGGAGACACTGTAATAAACCATGATAGTGTTGCTTAATTCAGTACGATTTGGATTTATAAAACAATTATTTAGTGGTTTTTCTTTGGAAAGGTTTATAGCATGATCCCGTGGATCATGAGGCGCATTCCTGGACCACATCATGGCACCATCGCTCTGTGGAAGGGAGTGATCCAGTTTGTAAAAGACAAGGTTGATGCCCACCGAGTAGATCACGACCCTTCCAACCCTCGAGACTATATCGACTGCTTCCTGACGGAGATGGAGAAGGTGGGAACGGTTCTGAGAAGTGTAGTGATGTGCTGTGTATTAGCAAAAGTGTTGAATTAACATGTCTTGATGGGTTTTTTTTTTGTAGTTCAAAGATGATCCAGATGCTGGATTTGACATTGAGAACTTGTGTATCTGTGGAATGGATTTGTTCATGGCAGGAACCGAGACCACCTCCACCACACTGTACTGGGGTCTGCTGTACATGATCAAATACCCTCACATACAGAGTGAGTGCGACTCCCAGAATCCCTTGTGTGTCACGTGACTAATGTCAGGAGTTGTGCGTATTTACCGCCGTATTGTTGAGACTTTAAAGAACAATTGTGTTTTTCTGAACAACTGTTTCTCCAGCTAAAGTTCAGGAAGAGCTTGACCTTGTTGTGGGAACTTCACGACTTCCGTCTTCATCCGACAAAGACGATCTTCCCTACACCAATGCTGTTATACATGAGATACAACGAATCGGCAATATTGTTCCTTTTAATGTGCTTCGGGTTACTGTGGAAGACATACAGATTGGAAAATATTTACTTCCGAAGGTAAGTATATGTAAACAATTTCTAAATGCAGACAACCAGTAATCTAGCTCTTCACAAAGAAAAGTGTGTATATGGTTTCAGACCTACGTACACTGTATATCTTGTAGTTCATCAATCTGGATGACAACAATTTCACATTCTATGGCTCGGCACTGTAAAGATTATTAGACATGATGTATAATCATACATTTTACCGTAATTCTGAGATTATAAGGTGCACCGGATTATTAATGTTAGGTGCACTATTATTGAACCAAATTGAAATTGAAAATTCCCACAGCGAGGAAATTGCACCTTACAACAGCTGAAAGAATATATAGAAGAAAAGAGAATGCATATATAAACACACATCTACATAAAAACAAACAAACAAACAAAGCTTTTATGATATTATAACCATTTTAAAATATTAATAAAGGTTTTTATTTATTTACATTTTTTACATCATTTTTTTCATTTATTTTTGATTTTTTTAGTTTACATTTTTATTATTATTTATATGGGCTTTTTCGTATTTTAAGATTTTTCTTTAGGGATTATAAAACACACGGTCACATTTTAAGTCTTGTGTATTGAAGTACTATATAGTCCAAATAATACGGTAATCTACTTTCGAAATGTAAAAACATAAGGATTTAATGATAAGGCCACTGTGACAAGTGGAAGTTCCATCAGGTTTCTTTGTGTCAAGTTGATTTTAAGTCGATATTATAGAAGTAAATTATCAAATAAATATAATTAATTATAATTTCCCAAATTGCAGCTTAATTTCTGGCACGATGTGCTCATGAATGCATAAAGTCGCAATATTCACTGTTCATGTTCGTAAGTGAAGCTGATCGGTTTTCCAGATTTACTCAACATGGTGTGTTTGATTCTGCAGGGCACGACTGTGGTGGGCGCGTTGACGTCAGTGTTGTTTGATGAGTCTGAGTGGGAGACGCCGCACACTTTTAACCCGGGTCACTTCCTGGATGCTGACGGAAACTTCCGGAGGAGAGACGCCTTTTTACCCTTTTCTCTAGGTAAAGATGAACCTGTTAAGAAAATGAAGTTTAATATTTACATTCTAATCTGTGTGAAAAATGATGAAAGCGGTGAACAAATAATGGAAATAATTCCAAATAATGAAATATTCAATGAACGTTGATTTGTTTTTCCCGATGAGATTGTAAAGTCTCTTGTTCCGGATCCTGGTCTGTGTCTTTCAGGGAAAAGAGTTTGTCTTGGAGAACAGTTGGCCCGGATGGAGCTGTTCCTCTTCTTCTCGTCTCTTCTCCAGCGCTTCACCTTCTCTTCTCCAGCTGGTGTGGAGCCCACTTTACATTACAAACTGGGGGGCAGCCTCAGTCCCCAGCCTTACAAACTGTGTGCGCTGCCACGATGAAGCAAACGCAGCAGATATACGTATCATTACGTACATTATACACAGCCAATGTGTTTCAAATCTTATATCACGTAAATCACATTACTTTGCTATTATACTAATTTTGTAAATTCATGTCTCAAGGTGGTTCAAGGCGTTTTGACAAGTCTTAACTTTGTAGAACTGTATAATTTGACTTGATTATGGAAAGACTTTTATAATCTACTGTTTTAATATTAGGGCAGTATGGTGGAGCAGTGGGTAGCGCAAGACCCCCCCCCACACACACACACAGTACAAAAACAGTCCAAAATCATGCATTTTAAGTGAATTGGAGCCCCACGAGTGTGAATGTTTTTGATTGTGTCCTACTCTGTGATTGGATGGATGGATGTATGGGTGTGCAGAATTAATATGGGTAATTATTTAACAATTTAGTAATGGTAACAATTTCGCTTTCAGGCTACTTTAACAATGGTTTTATTCACAAGTTAGAATCCCGTACTAGTGTACTAGACACAGGACAGCTGGAAAGAAAAGTGTGCGTGCTTGCATGTGTACACTGTATGACTTCAAAGCAAAACACACATTTGGTTCTGACCCGACCGTGCCTCATTATCTCAATTTCTACTATCCTTGCAACTAAAAAATTGTCCACATACATCTAAGAGAATTCTGCACAGTAATTGTTTAAAATTAGTTTATTATGTGGTCCAGAGTGTGTGTGTGTGTGTGTGTGTGTGTGAGAGAGAGAATATATTGCAAATACATTATGTATTTCTTTCCATGTCAGTTTTACACTATATATACGTATATGTGTAAATTAGTGTAAAGTCATGATTTACAATATTGTCATTTGCATTTCTGCAATAAACTATTGCACTGTTCTTACAACTTATCAGTTACGATTACCTTATCAGATAGCAGCATCTTTTGTGCAATTTCTCTTCTTACATTGTGCGTATACCGGTATTTGTTCTGTCAATTATTTTCATTCAAATAATTGTTACAAGGTCACCCTTGTAAAAGAGATCTTGATCTCAATGGGTTTCTTTACCTGGTTAAATAAAGGTTATATATTGTATGTATTTTAGTGTAATGTTTACTTTCAATTTTTATTTACCTACACATTACAAATATAATTTTAAAAACTACAATAATTGTATTGTCACATCGATGCGTTGAATCGCTTGGACCAGTGACGTTCTTGGATCCAGGCACGTCATGTGTGGCCACGCCTTTTTGCCATTCATCCAATCACTGAGCGTAAACAGTACAAAGTTCTTGAGAGGTGGCGCGCGCGCTGCGTGGTAATCGGGAAGTGAAGTTAGTAAACCAGTCCTTGAAAGGATCGCCATGGGTCTGCTCAACCCTTATGAATGGCTTGACATCAGAAGCGTTTTAATTTTTACCTTGGTGTATCTATTTCTGAGTTATTTCAGACGTAAAGCGCCCAAAGATTTTCCTCCGGGCCCGCGGTCTTTGCCGATTATTGGAGACCTGCATCACATCGACCAAAAAAGGATTCATCTTCAGTTCTGTGAGGTAATACTTTACATTTTGCCTGAAGATGAACAATATTAATGCAGTATTATGAACATTTTCGAGAGAAAAATAAAAGTTCAGAAATTATGAAGGGTCTAAAATACTGTAGTTCTATTCTCGTGTACACCCTTAATAATATTTTCCGTTTTTGTGTTGACAGTAGTTTTAAGACTTGTTTTTCGTATTTTAAGCTTGTTAAATTGATGTTGAAATTAAGTTAAATGTGTCATGTTAAATTCAATAAAACATGCAATTTGAGAAAAAAAAATTTCATTCACAGCATATTTTATTCGGTTTTAGGGAAAATGTCAACATATGCAAATTCGTGCGACCTCATGTCATTTACGTGTTATGTAGAAGAGAAGGAATCAGATTAATATATATATATTATATATATATTTATTATATTCTATTTTATTATATTTATATATTTGGTTTTTTTATTTGAGGCTTGTAAGTGGACATGTAATTGCTTTTTTGTTCAAAGTTTGTCCCTGTTAACAACATTACAGGTATTGTTAAATAAGCTCTTAGTGCCCTTATTGTCTTTCTTTTTATCTTACTTCATGGTGATTGCAGTTTGCAGAAAGATTTGGCAATATTTTCAGCATTCGACTTCTGGGAACCCAAGTTGTTGTTTTGAATGGATATCAACTAGTGAAAGATGTATATTTGCAACAAGGAGAAAATCTGTCCGATAGACCCAGTTTACCCTTCTTCAGTGACCTCTATGGAGACAAAGGTCAGTCTCTGCTTTTCTGAATGTGTATCTGTGAACATTCAACAAGTCAACGTTTCCATGCAAGGTTTGCTCACGTCCAATGGAAATAAATGGAAGCAGCAGAGAAGATTTGCTCTCTCAACTCTTCGTAACTTTGGACTGGGAAGAAAAACTCTTGAGCGGTCAATCCATACCGAGTGTGGTTTTCTAAACGAGGCCTTTTTAAACGAGCAAGGTAAGATTATTATTTTTTTAATTCGTTAAAGCAGCTTTAAATTGTATTAGATTGTGTTTTTTAATTAAGTGCAATTTTTCAGGTAGAGAATTTGACTCTTGGTTGCTGCTGAACAATGCCACATCGAATATCATCTGCGCTCTGGTGTTCGGGAGTCGATTCGAGTACAGTGATGAGGAATTTCAGTCTCTGCTGAAAAATATTACTGAAGCCATTTATCGTTCAGGAGGCATCTGGGGGAACGTACGTGCCATTTTTCAGTTTTGAATCAGAATTATTTCAGTGTTTTCATGGAATCAGATTAGTGGCTAAAATATCAAAAGTAAATTTCCAAGCAACAAACTAAAATGCTTCACATTTACATTTGCTTTTTTTTATTTTTGCAATCTTTTTTCGTTTGGACTTCACGCACAAGCTTCACGTCACTCTTACCCTGATTGGCTGGTGAGGGTGATTGGCAGCTGCTTGGAAGTGAGCAAAACGTAAATGTGAAGCTTTTTTTTCTTTGGTTCTTAGAAATTTACGTTTGATATTTGGCACTAATTGTTTGCAGCTAATTCGCTCACACACCTCTGGCTATTTTTGGGTCTTTCTTTAGCTTTATAACATGTTCCCGTGGATCATGAAGCGAATTCCCGGACCACATCACGACATCATCGCTCTGTGGAAGGGAGTGATCCAGTTTGTAAAAGACAAGGTTGATGCCCACCGAGTGGATCACGACCCATCTAACCCTCGAGACTATATCGACTGCTTCCTGACGGAGATGGAGAAGGTGGTGTTCTAATGGCTTCAGGCAAAAATGGAAACAAAGTGGATCAGAAAATGGATGGATGATTGATTACTCTTGATTCATGGTTGTGCAACAGGAGAGAGTGAAGATAATGTAGTGATTATGTGTTGTCTTTTTGTTTAGTTTAAAGATGACACAAGCGCTGGATTTGATCTTGAGAACTTGTGTTTCTGCTCGCTGGATTTGTTTGTGGCAGGAACCGAGACCACCTCCACCACACTGTACTGGGGTCTGCTGTACATGATCAAATACCCTCACATACAGAGTGAGTGTGTCACAACTCCAACTCCCAGGATCCCCTGTGTGTCATGTGAATAATGTCAGGAGATGTTCTTTAAGTTTGTGCTTATTTACCCCTGTATTTACAGACGTTTGTTGCATTCACCATTTATTTGGGGGTTTTTTGGCTTAAGAAAGAAAAGCTCATAGCGTTCACCAATTTTATTTTTATATTTTATTTTTTACCAGCCCCAAAAACATCCTGAATGCAATGAGCTTCCGTACGTATTGTTGAGACTTTAAAGAACAATTGTATTTTTGCTGTTCTGTTTCTCCAGCTAAAGTTCAGGAAGAGCTTGACCTTGTTGTGGGAACTTCACGACTTCCATCTTTATCCGACAAAGACGATCTTCCCTACACCAATGCTGTTATACATGAGATACAACGAATTGGCAATATTGTTCCTTTGAATTTTGTCAGATCTACTTTGGAAGATACACAGATAGGAAAATATTCTATTCCAAAGGTCAGTCAAGTAACGATGAACTTAAGAAGACTGCCCACTGCTCCGGGTCTGTGTGTGTTCAATTAACTGTGGTTGAATGTAGAGCACCATTTTAAATGCAGTCCCTAGTGGACATATTGACAATCACACACACACACACACTATACTTTTATTAAAGTTACCGGTATTTAGTTATGGATCTTTATTGCAGCTTTTGTGGCTCTAAGTTATCTTAATATAATTTTCTAATTCACATTTAAGAAAGTGTTTTTCATTTCGTAGGGCACAATGATAATGGGCACGTTGACATCAGTGTTGTTTGATGAGTCCGAGTGGGAGACGCCGCACACTTTTAACCCGGGTCACTTCCTGGATGCTGACGGAAACTTCCGGAGGAGAGACGCCTTTTTGCCCTTTTCTCTGGGTAAAGTGTATTTACTGTAATGCTGTGCACAACCTTACGTTTCATTCTGACATTGTATAAACCAATTGTATTAGGTGAGAAATTACTTGTATAATGGTGAACAGAATATTTGATGAATGTTGACAACCATGTTTGAGATTGTAAATCCCTCGTTCCTGGTTTGTTTTTCAGGGAAAAGAGTTTGTCTTGGAGAACAGTTGGCCCGGATGGAGCTGTTCCTCTTCTTCTCATCTCTTGTCCAGCGCTTCACCTTCTCTTCTCCAGCCGGTGTGGAGCCCACTTTACATTACAAACTGGGCACCACTCACAGCCCTGAGTCTTACAAACTGTGTGCGCTGCCACGATGAAGATTATATATTATATGTGTTTATGCTTTTAATTGGCATAGCATTGCTTTCAAAAATGTTTTATTGTATTTTGAGAAGGTGAAATGATGAATCCGATGGAAAATACGTATAGCTGAAGATTGTTGTTATTATTATTATCATTATTATAATTATAGATTTAGAGATTATTCATATTATGTAGTAAAATGTAAAAGGAAACTTGAATGTGTATTTCTATGAGTTTGTTGTCTTCTAGTTAACGTCGGTTTCCGAAGTGTAGCGGTTACATTTGCTTCACACGCGGTGTAACACGGAAAGCAGCCAATCAAATCGCAGCTTTTCAAGCCGCTGTCTGAGGTGATGAAGGCGGAGCTCTCCGGTTACCTCGAGTTCACTTCAAACGCCACATCACTCAGATGTTATGTCGTTCCACGAGTGTTACACTGCGCTGCTGAAAAAGTTAGAAGACCATCTATTGATTATTATATTTCTGAAAGATTTCCGAACAGCAGTGTAGTGGTTATCACGTTCGCCTAACACGCGAAAGGTCCCCGGTTCGAGACCGGGCAGAAACATCTTTTCCCCGTTTTGACTACACAGCTGAAATTCAATCATCAGATTTTGTTTATTCATTTGCGAAGTTATGTTTTGATATCTGTCCATATGGAACCAGATTCCATAGGTCCGTCCCAAGCGATATCGTTGCTCATGTGCTTGTTTTAAAGTTCTGTGTTCGGCTACTCCAATAACCACCAACTGCAGAACCGCAGAATGACATAACTTGCTACTCTCATAACTTTCAAATTATGCTAGAAAATACAGTAGTATAAAAAATTATATATACAAATAAATTTAAAAAAATGATGGTGCCCTACTACAACTGACTGCACCGGTCCTGCCTTGTTTTTTCCCCTCAAATTTACAGGTTTTTTTTTAAAGTCCTTTCCAAGCAGCATACGTCGGCGTGAAAAACAGTGACCATTTCACTTCCTACCTAGTGTAAGGTGATGCCACAGCTGCTGGGTCTGGCTAGTGTTCATGGATGATCTGTCAATCATCTTCACCTTGCGCGAGATGTGCTGTTTAGTGGTGGGATGGAGGAGGCTGTGGGATTCCAGTCAATAAGAGCAGCAAACTCCGCGTCTATCTTGCTCAGAAAGTCATTTTTGTCCATGGCGCTTTGCCAGGAGAATGTCCAACGAGAACGGTCCGGATTTCAGAACGAAGAGCAGAACACCTGCTTTGATAGGAAAGGCAGCGGTGTTAGCATAGCAAATATTGTTTACAAAAAAAT
>MU204250.1:0-17387 GCA_017309775.1 Paedocypris sp. Pulau Singkep
TCGGACTGGGCTCCGTTTCGTTTCTGCTGCTCATCACAATCCTGGTCACCATCGTGCTGAAGTGTCAGAAAGCGAAGCCCAGCAAAGCGGCTCCTTCGTGCAGGAACAGTGTGATCAGCGAGAGAAACTCCACCATCGCAGACTCCACTCTGGTCTCTAATGACGCGTACTGGTACAGCATGTTTCTGGCCGAGACGAGGAAAGGGAAGCTGGTGGTGAGACAGCCTGTGCCGAAGGGAGCGAGATACATTGTGTCCAGTATCCCGAGGAGCACCGGACTGACCGAGACCAGCGACTCGGCTGCTTCTACACTACAGGTATATTAAACAGTGTGGGGCAGTAGCATCGCTACAAACAGCGAAATTACCACATTGACAACCTTTCCTCAGTAGCGTGGGAGTAGATAAAGCTGCTCTCCACATCGAAATTGTCTAACACGATTTTGAGGACGCATTTTCAGGTGATTCCCAAATTAGCGTGCTATAATTCATCCACTATTAATGTGCCGTTTGTGAACGAGCTAGCTCTAAGAGCAGATGCTTTGCAGGGAACGATAAGAGCAGATGCCAGCTCTGCCGAGAATCCGTACACAGAAGAGCGGTACTATTTTTAAGTGCGAACAATTTGTCCAATCACGCTTAGCGACTCAGTAACTCATTATGCCTAAGAACTTCTCTGTTCTATCATTTTACCTACCTCACGCTATGTGCATGTCAGGTTCAGCTTTTCAGCGGTTCTGCCGATAAATCTGTTTTATTGGAGTAGGAAATTGTTGCATTATCTTAATTTGCTTAACTTTGTGAAGCAATCCTGAGCTGGTGCTGAAATGTTGGCCAACCTCAAGGCTGTTTCCAGTAGTAGGCCAACTGTCTTCACTCTTTTTTGCCTGGAAGTACAAGGATCAAGTGGACCATTAATACAACACAAACAACTCACAGTGCTCAAAACACTGGAAAAAAAGTCAGAGATAATGCACTATTTCGGGGACCTGTTTACCTTGTATTTTGATCCTACTTCCTTTATGGGTTGGTGCTTCAGGATTTCCTCAATACTGTTGTTCACATCAGCCTCTGTTTGCTAACATGAAGCCTTGATTAAGCAAAAAGTAAGGAGTCCAACACATGCTTAACACTACAATCAGTGTTGCCAGGTGTAGATATTTAGCTGTCAGTTTTTTTTCCTTTTTGTCATCTTTACATTTTTATGCCTATAGGTAAAGAAGCCTGTATAGGAAGCTTTTTCCATGTGACAAGGTTTATGATGGCTGAATATGCAAAACAACGGCGATGATTGGCTGAATGATACATTGTGTCCGACTTGTCATGAAGGATAAAAAAAAGTGATTAGTGCACTTTTATGTTAGACGCTGATCAACATTAGAATGCTACAGCATAAAAATGTCTTTTTTTTGTATGTGTTATGGTGGGTGTAAGATAGTTTTACTTCAAAATGTCAAATAACATTTGGGACATGTATAAAACATTATGAACAAAGGGGTAACTGTAAGTGTTGTTGTGTTATCTTCCTACATCATCTTGGCAACGTTTTTTTTTAAACTTATAAAACACAACCCAGCCACAATGTTGCACTTACGTTGTGTGTTAGTACGCTAGGTGGGCAATTTTCATATAACTTTGGGGACGTGTAGAAAACTTTGTGGCCAAAGGGGTAACTGGAAGTATTGTTTATTTCCCACATCGTACTGGCAACGTTATTTTTAACTTAACCAAAACACAACCCATCCACAATTTTGGATTTACGTTGTGTGTTACCTGGGCTGTAAGGTGTACCAGTTATAAATGTAAGGTTGCACTTGGTCTGTTGCAGTACTCAAGCTGTAGAAACAAATGAATAAAAAAATAAATAAATCACACAGAGGAAAATTTTGGAGGTCAACTAACATAAAATATATTAAAGACCCTTTCAATTGTTCTCTCGTTAACCACATCGTAACAGCGACAGATGACCAAGAAAGGCACTTTTGGTGCTTGCAGACATTTTTAGAGAGTAGTAAGTTAATAAAATTATACTTGTTCAGCAGAAATTATATAATATTTTTTGGCAGTGAATAAATGGGCACTTTGTGCAATCTATAAGGGCATTGCTTTTAGACACGGGAAGGAAACCAAAAACGTTTTGAATTGCGCCATGCTGCTTAAATAAGCGTGTAAGTGTATTTTTTTACTTTACTACATTTCTTTTCTTTTCTTTTTTCTAAATCATCCACCCACTCACTCTCTCATTCACACACTTACTCACTCAGTCCTTTTTTGTTCAGTGAAGCCTCAGCAAAAGCATTTTGAAAGTGAGAGTAACTGTAGCTTTCTGTATTTTGATTTCACTGGTACTTACCTGTTGATCTTTAAAGTTTTACATCTTGAACTTCACTTCACAGATCTGTGTGTTTAGTGTCACAATCTTCTGTCTAGTGTATTTCTTGATATAGTATTATGTAAAGCATTTCATGTTTTCATTTTATGACAATTTGCTTCTAATGCTTCTCATAATGAAATATGTATGTATATTATTAGTGCATTTTATCTGCGGTATAAATCTGGAGGTTTTTGCACTTTTATCATTGTGTTTAGATTGCTATTAGTAAGCAGCTGATAAATATAAAGTGTTTTTTTCATGTTTCTCAGTTACTGCTTTTCTAAACATTCATTGTTGGACTTCGTGTCCGAGAAATAGCTGGTGAAAATCCCCCTACAGCTATGTCTGCTGCTGCTGCTGATGATTAATATTATTATTTGTATTATTATTATTATTATTATTATTATTATTATCATTATTATTCATTAAAACACATTGAATGACGGGTGCACATGAAGTGGCTTAGTTTTCGCATGCAGTAATAATAATAATAATAATAATAATAATAATAATAATAATAATAATAATAATAATAATAATATTTTATTTCCACAGTTGTACGTGATCAAATTCTTTAAAAACTTTACAAACGTGCAGGCGTTTTGGTCGTTGATGTTTAATGTTTTTGGTCTACTTTAAGACGTAATTTCTTTAGATTTGCTGCACTCCTCGTTCTTGTGCACACTGAGTCGCTGTCTACCAATAAACCACCATCCAAAATGTTGTCGTCGTTTTCGCCATTTCCGTGTTCTTACGGGATGACAGCATCACGCTCTTACTCCTGGGGAGATAGTCTGCGTTTTCGTTTTTAACGGGTTTTTGCGTTTTCATACATTTGTGAACCTGTTTTGGCTCTGGTTGAATTGTGATAGAAAAATGGAGCTAAAAGCGCAGCAGTGGCTGAGGTACGTTTCGTTTTTCGTATTTTTAGTGGCTTTTATTCGTTCGACTTTTGCTGTAACTCACTACACTATTCCGGAAGAAATGGATGCAGGGTCTGTTGTAGCGAATCTAGTATCCGATTTAGGGTTAGACCTGAAAACTTTGAGCAGGCGTAAAATGCGGTTAGACGTCGTTGCTAATAAAAAATATCTGGACGTAAATAAGGACACAGGCGAGCTATACATTTTAGAAAAGATTGACAGAGAGAATTTGTGCTCATCAAAATCTGTGACAACGTGTGTTCTTAAAGTAGATGCCACGTTAGAGAATCCAATCCGCATGTTTAATATTGAACTTGAAATAACGGATATAAACGACAACGCTCCGCGTTTTAGACGAGATACAATGCATCTCGACTTATCAGAGGCTAGTGCAGTTGGAGAGAGATTTTCCCTTACTAACGCTGTGGATCCTGACACGGGATCAAACTCGGTGAAAACATATTTTCTTAGTGAAAGCGACCATTTTGGTATTGAAATTCAAACTGGGAGAGACGGATCTAAGTTTGCAGACTTGGTTCTTAAAAAGCAGCTTGATCGAGAGAAACAAGCTTCGCATAATCTGATTCTCACTGCAGTAGATGGTGGAGTCCCCGCGCGCTCCGGCACCGCGAGCATCATTGTGCGCGTTCTCGACGCGAACGATAACGCCCCTCAGTTCGATGAAGACAGTTATACCTTAAACCTGATCGAAAATTCACCAGTGGGAAGCCTCGTGCTGAAATTAAACGCCACAGACAGAGACGAGGGAACCAATTCCGATATATTTTATTCATTCAGTCTTTATACTTCGGAGAAAAGTCAGCAAACATTCAGCCTGAATCCTGAAAATGGTGAAATTAAAGTAAACGAAATAATAAACTATGAAGATTTCAGAATTTATGATTTGGAAATCATTGCTACTGATAAAGGAGCAGACAGTCTCTCTGGAAAGTGTAAAGTCAAGATTTTAGTGAAAGATATGAATGACAATCATCCTGAAATCTCCATCAAGTCATTTTCCAGTCCGGTTAAAGAAGATGTGGCTGTAAATACAGTGATCGCAGTAGTTAGTGTGAGTGATAAAGACTCTGGAGAAAATGGACAGGTTGACGTTCACATATCTGATCATTTGCCATTTGCTCTAAAAGAATCGTCAGATAATTATTATGAATTGTTAATTTCTGAACCACTCGACAGAGAAAAGTTGTCTGAATATGACATTATTATTACTGTAACTGATAGAGGAAACCCGCCGTTATCTAATAACGAAACAGTCACTTTAGAGCTGCTGGACGTGAACGACAATATTCCTCAGTTTCCTCAGTCGTTTTACACGATCCAGGTGATGGAGAATAACGCGCCTGGAGCTTTACTGAGCTCTCTAACCGCCATAGACCCGGATCTTCACGAGAATCAGTATTTGGTTTATTTTATAATCGAGAAAGAGATCGTGAACACCTCCATGTCCATGATGTTCTCCATTAATCCAGAGAACGGGAATCTTTACGCGCTAAAGACGTTCGATTATGAGATGGAGAAAGAGTTTCTCTTCCATATTGAGGCCAGAGACTCCGGGGTTCCCCCGCTCAGCAGTAACGTGACCGTTCACATCGTGATCAAGGATCAGAACGACAACGCTCCGCTCATAGTGTCTCCTTGGCGCGCACAGGGTTCGGTTGTGGAGGAGAAAATCCCGAGATCAACTGACAAAGGAACTTTGATCGCTAAAGTCATCGCCATCGACTCAGATTCTGTGCACAACTCGCGCATCAGCTACCAGTTTCTGCAGAACACAGACGCCACCCTGTTCAGTCTGGATCAGTACAACGGTGAGATCCGGACCACGAGGATGTTCAGCTACAGAGATTCGCGCCACCAGCGGCTTGTGGTCATAGCCAAAGACAACGGAGAGCCCGCGCTGTCCGCCACCGTCACCATCAAACTGTCCACCGTGGAGACTGCGCTGAAAACATACGCGGACATGAGCGAGGTGCCTCTGGAGTACGACGTCTTCTCGGATCTGAACCTTTATCTGGTGATCGGACTGGGCTCCGTTTCGTTTCTGCTGCTCATCACAATCCTGGTCACCATCGTGCTGAAGTGTCAGAAAGCGAAGCCCACCAAAGCGGCTCCTTCGTGCAGGAACAGTGTGATCAGCGAGAGAAACTCCACCATCGCAGACTCCACTCTGGTCTCTAATGACGCGTACTGGTACAGCATGTTTCTGGCCGAGACGAGGAAAGGGAAGCTGGTGGTGAGACAGCCTGTGCCGAAGGGAGCGAGATACATCGTGTCCAGTATCCCGAGGAGCACCGGACTGACCGAGACCAGCGACTCTGCTGCTTCTACACTACAGGTCTGTGTGCTTGTGCACACTAAACCTTTTTTGTCTAAAATTCTGAAAATACACTTTTTATGCCTCTTATGGTTACTCGACTCCCTTGTACTGGTATACATTGTCAGATAATAAATTGAACAAAAATGAAAGTCGGAACCTGGCATAAATCAGATAGGAATTTAATGTGTCACGATAGTGCGTGTTCATTGATGTTTACAGTAGGGCAACACAATGAACGTGAGGATAAAGCTATGTACAGTCTTTTCTGTCTATTCATATACTTGTGACATTTGCACATGCATGGAGACTATAGGCACACACACTGTTGACTATAATGTTGTGTAGTAATGATATTTGTTTTGTTACAATTTGTAAAAATCCATGTAAAACTTTTTTAATTTCGTGCAAACCTCAAAATGGATGCAAGACTAATGTGTCACTTCAGAGAAAGAATGTGGATAGCACACAGATCTGTCAAATCTTTTCCTGGAACCAGGAATTGTTGTTCAGATGAAACCAAGCACTATTTAGGTCCGTCTTAAAAAATGTAACCGTGATTTCACAGTAAATACATGCATAAGTGTTGCATTACTTTCACTGTAAGGATTACAGTAATATATTGTGAAAAATCCTACAGCGAATTACTGTGACTTCACAACTGTGATGTTACAATTCATTGTTGTAAAAGCACAACTGTATACTGTGCCTTCACAGCTTAACACGGTGTATTTACCGTAGAATTACAGTACATTATTGGGGAATTACAACAAGGCCCTGTACTTTTAAAGTCATGTTAAATAGTACAGTAATTTACTGTAAAAGTAATGTTATTGGAGCTTCCATTTACTGTGAATTTACAGTAATTGTACAATTAACCCATACCTCCCACCAAACAACTCAAAAAGTCAAACATAAAGTCAATGTTAGCCCAATGGAATATTTATTTAAAAAAAAAAAAAAAAAGCATTTTTCAATGTACAAGTACTGTACTTTCATTACAGTACACACATGTGAAATTCAGAACAATTGTGCAAACTTGCAATTCAACTACCTGTCTCACAAATATTCAGCTAGCTGTCTCACAATAACAGTAACAATAACGTCACAATGAGAATGAGGCCTTTATGGCAAGATAAGCAAAGTTGTCTTGAAAATTTACAAAAAGAACAAGGCTACTAAATACAGAGCCCAACAACTACCACAAAAAAAAAAAAAAAAAAATTACGATGCCCTCTTAAAGTCAATAGGTTTCCTCAAAAGTGTGCTCACACGTTCATTGTTGTCCGCATCTTGGTCTTTGAGCCTCTTTCAGGGTTGATGCCCAGGAAGCACCTGTTAATAAGCAAAGATACGTTTTTAAGTAAAGATAAGTCGCATTTTGCAATAAAGACGTTTCAAAGCTGTGATTGGACTGGCAGGTATTAGTCAAAATAACATGTAGAAACCCAGACTGATCTGCAAAGTAAAACTGAATGAGCTGAACAGGATGGTCTCACCAGGCGAACATCAGCTATCTTGTTTGTCAGCATATTAAACCTCTAGACAATCACTGAGTCGGTAGCCTGTACTATAATGTGAATGATAAGATTGAACCTGATCTTTATAAAATACCTTTGAATAAACTCCAGTGTCGACGACCCAGTGGCAGGATACGCAAAGTTGAAGATGTAATAGCTGCTAAAGAAAGCAGGAAAAAGAGACTGAAGATGTCCCTCCAGAGGGCTTCATCACGTCACCTGAAATTAACAGATACAACATTATGTGTTATGAGCACTTTGTGATCTGCTTAAGACACAAAGGACTTTACAAATGTAATTCTTATTATAACTATGAATTGTTGTCATATTGATTTCTAGAATGAAAATGAAGAAATTAAGATGAGTTGATACTAGATCAAAGCAACTGTACCTTGAATGATCAAGCAGGGGCTGCTGGGAAGTTCTGCAGTAATGACGTCCACAGTAGTTGCACATGGCTGTAACATAGTAAATGGCATGGTTTTAGAATAAAGGATATGTATTGTTCATTGGTCAGAGGGTGTAATTTGTGAATGGCAAATTTTTATAGTGTAATCAGTCAATTTGCACTTTAAATAAAAAAGCATCAAACTCACTTTCGGCTCTGTGAAGTACAACATTAGAAGTCTGGATCATAGCAGGCCAGGAAATCACGAATCTTGTGGTTGTCCAGCGTTGTACAGTAATCCAGGTCCGTCTGTCCTCGTCAACTAAATGCCTCCTGTGGTTTTTGAACAACATTGGCGACCGTCAGGAGGCAAAAGTGTGAGAATAGGCATATCTGAGAGAAGAGAAATGGCCATTACCGTTTGATCTCAGACATCGCTGAATCAGGCACTTTGTTAAGGTACTTCCGGAGGATGACGCATGTCTTTTCCATCATTGGTTCTACTCTCTCTGCCCCACTCCTTCACCCATTCCTTCCTCTGTGTATACAGACATACAAATGTATTGTTAGTACCCAAGTAACAATTTGGTTTTATAACCGCCAAACCCACACAGATCTTTTATTAAGAGCAATTATTAAAGGCCATACAAAATGTATTAAATATCTATTTCTCCTCACTCTTAGCCTGGCACAACAGAATGGTAAGCCTCACCCGCTGATGACCTGGGAAGAAAATAAAAAGGAGAAATTACACAAAGGCAATAAAAAAACCACAAAAAATAAAAAAACAAGTTTGAATTTCATAATAAACAAACAAACGGTAGTAGATAACGCGATTATCCTTAATCTCACTAAATAAATTCTGCAACTAAAAAGACACAAAGGAAGTGAATTACCGGGTTTACGGGAGAAGAACGATAAATAAAACAAAAAGCAAACGAAAGAAAAAAGGTTAGTGTTTAATTTCGCGACGTGTACTTGTCATGTTTTATGGCCCTATAGCTAAACTTGAGGATGCTATAAAACTAGTTTTGGCTAACACGGGGAAACGCTGGGTCTATGCGCGGAGAGAGACCACTCACAAGGGGAGATCCGAGTTCAGAAAATGTACTCGAGTTTGTGTTACTATTAGCGGACTCAAACTCTCGAAGGTCTTGATGCCACACAATCTTTGTTTCTGCAGAAACATACAAAATACACTCAGAACGGATTGCAATCTCTAACTTTGAAAACTCATAGCCGAAGTGTCACTATGAGATGTCTAAGCGGTAAACCATATGCGGTCTATGAGATGTCTAAGCGGTAAACCATATGCGGTTTATTCAAGACAAAAAGAACATTGGTAGAAAAGTACACGTCGCGACAATAAACACTAACTCGGGCATGTTGTAACTAGGATTTCAGCTGGATTTTTTTATGGACAAACCGTTAAAACACAAAGCGTTTGAAACACAAAGTTAATAAATTGAATTACATCGCGTTAGCAATTAGCAATGCTACTCGTAACCTTTGACTAAACATAGAAATGTGTACACATAAATAGTAATGTTTGACCCATCATTGGTTTTATACACTTTACAAACACCATATTTGTCAGAACGGTGATAGTAACATAAAAAAATATTAGCGAAACTGTCGTTGTCACTAACTACTTTTAGCAAATGCTATGAGGGAACGGTCCACAATTCCGGGCTCTTGCTAACAGAATGCGAACTGTGTCATTTGATAAATGTTCTTTGGAAAGTAAATAGTGTCATCATATTGAAATAGCATGGGTGTTAGTGCTGCAAACATGCGTGCTGCTCACCTTGTCCATTCAGCCCGAATCCGAGTGAGAGAAGAGGTGAGGGACAGCTTGGCGCCTTCATTTTGAAAACGGGTTGGTTATGTCACGTGACTCCAATACAATAAGTTACTGTTAAAATACTGTTTAATGCTGTGAAATCCCTAATTTTTCCACTATGTTGCTGTGATATTACAAACTTTATTGTGATATAACAGCAGGTATTAGATTACAATATTTTACTGTACAATTATCGTAAAATGCTGTGAAATCCAAGGACAGTTGAGTTCTTTCAGCTATTAATTGGGATATTACAGGGAAGCTTATTTACAACAAGTTAATGTAGAAAATTACTGTGAAATGCTGGTAATTTTTTACAGTGCAGAAACAACTGTTTTTAGATTTTGCAGGAACAGATGTTTATTTACTTCGGTACCTTTTTTTTTTATATATTTTCTAGTCACTGGCTGTTTGTTATTTATAAATACATATTTTGGAATGTTACATTTTTAAAGCACATTTTACATAATTTTCTCAAATACTGGATTATACTTACGGTAGTTTGAGGCCCGGTCAGGGATTTTCAGTGTGAAGTTTGAATGTTCGCCCCGTGCTTGGACGAGTTTTCTTCTGGGTCTCCTGTTTCCTACCACAGTCAAAAAACGTGTTTCACATGAATTGGGATTGGAAAGTTACCCATGAGTCTGAATCTGTGCATGACTGTATATGTGAGAAGGAATTTGGCCTGCTTGGCCACCAATTCATATGATGTCTCAAGCCCAAAGTTGCAGAGTAGCTCCCCATGTCCACACATTGTGTAATCAGTAGAAATTGGATGGATAGTATGGATGGATTATATTTTCCTGCTGGCATGAACATATGTGCTTTCCTTTTCTCTCACTTTGCTTATCTATCTGTACTAAAATACACTGTACCAAAACTAGGTGTACCAAAAAAAGGTGCCATATGAATCATTTAAATTATAGCGCTATTAAACACAGTTATCTATTGTGTCATGTATTTAGATGAGCTATTATTTTTGTAGTAATTATTACCCTCTTGTGTTTTTATTGCAACCATCTAAACATCTTCAATTAATGTTTTTTTCAGATTTTTGTTTCTGCTGTTGCCCTGAGTTATTGATTGTGAGATATAATATTGTGTTTCTTTTTCTCTCTCACTCTCCCTCTTTCTCTCAGAGCAGGATGACCTGCTTTCCAGAACGTCTTTTGCCCACCAGCAGTTTTGATTTTCTCATTTAAAACCCTTGAATTCGGAAGTCTCTCTCTCTCTCTCTCTCTCTCTCTCTCTCTCTCTCTCTCTCTCTCTCTCTCTCTCTCTCTCTCTCTCTCTATCGTATATCGTTTAATGTTTTTAATGAATTTGCCAAATTTTAATTTTAAAGACATTGTCTCTGTTTTTGTGTGTTCTGAAGTACTCAAAATGAGTGAGGGTCTTCTCTGCTGGAGGTATGAGTTCACCTCCCCTGAGTTTGATCCCAGCGCCATTGATCTTCACAAAAGACTGTCTTTCTCTGTTCTTGTTGATGTTTGTGTTGTAATGTTTTTCGAGCCCTGAATGATGCTACTAGAAGAAAACTGAAACATCTTTTATAGCTTTAGTTTATTGAATAATGATACACATCTCACATTCATTTTATACATAATTACTGTGCATCAGAGACACAGATGACTATTGTGATGAATTTTTTTTATTGAATGATTGTGACTTGGTGTAAGGTCATTGTTAAAATATTTTATCAATCAAAAATTGGCTCAACATAATGGTTGTGTCTCACTGTATCTTTTCATGCAGACAATTTTTTTTTACTAAATTGACACATTTTAAATTGACTAAAGAGTTAGGGTAACAAACATTGATTCCCTTATATAAAAAAAAAATTATAATTACCAATAATTATTCAATTATATAGTGGAGTAAAATTTCAGTAAGCATCTTTAAAAATGTTAATGGCTCTTTGGCATGATGTAGTGTTTGTAAAACCCCTTGGTTTGTTAGTTTGGTGGTGTGTCTGATTGTCTGTGTTTGATTGGTTGATCAATTGAATGAATCAGAATCAGCTAATTTTTTAGCTCGATGCCCCTTCATGAACCCCTCCGCATGTCAGTGGTTGATCCAGCACAGGGTCGGACAGACCTTGATTGCATGCGTTCTACCCTTCCTCACACTCACTCACGCACGCACACACGCACACCCACACACCCACACACCCACACACACACATACTTTTTAGAGTTTCAGGAGTTTAGAGTCTGACGTCTTATGTTCTTTATCTCAACAGGCCTCCACCACCTCAAGCAGCAGCTCGACTTAACCTACCAACCAATGTCTCCGGCCACTGATGTCTGATTCATCTGGAAAAGAAATCCTCCGTTCAGCTTATCATCAACCTGGGTTTCTTATTTTGACAACTGAATTTTATTTTTCCAATTACCTCTGATAAGAGCAACAACTTAGCCAACACTGGTTTTTGACTGACAGTTAGTTCGGAACAGATCAACACATATAAACATCGGAACAGATAAACACATTTCTGTGCTTGTCTGTGTGTGTTTAGACTTTCAGAAATATGTCTTTGTCTATTTAAAAAATGTGAAGATTTTGTCAATCAATCTTTTGTCTATTTTGCATTGCATCTCAGTCTCATTGTATTATGCTTTAAAATTATATTGTCGCCTATGCTGCTTTTTAATATTAACACTAATTAGTTAACACTTTCTAGGCAACTTGATAAAAACTGGATTTCAAAATGTTGTGAAGCATTAAAAAGACTGAAAGTAGAAGTGTTATCCAGTGTAATCAACACATTTACTGCACAGTTGTGCTTATTTTTTTTTTTTTTTAAAACATAATGCAAAACATTTGTTTTTAATATAAGCACTTAATATTTTGTGGTGTAACTGGATCTTTCAAACAATTAGTAGTACACTGTTTTTATTACCCCGTAGGATAATATAACAATCTTTATCTTTTGTCTAGATCTTATTAAAATTTTGACCAATGTTCCTCAGTGGGTTAAAATCTCTGTGATTTTATATCCAGATTCAAAAATACTTTTGCCAAATTTTGATCTGATGTGCACCTTTTTAAGTAATGTTGACTATTATCTATAAATAAACTGAAACCGCAAACATGAATTGAATGCTCTATAGACTAATCATTATTGGATATAAATGAATTTTTAATATGTTCAAAAAAGAACTAGGAGTAGTTAGCAAGTTGATGTGTTATTTCTATTGAAATTGTATATATTACAATGTGTGTGTTATTTAAAACAGTTGTATCTTGTTTCATTTTGCTTGGTGTATATCAATATATATAAGCGCTCATTTTCAGATCTAATGTGTAGACTTGTTTGCACATTACAAAGGAGTATGGTGATTTTTTTTTGCTAATTTTTTTGCTTTTTTTTAATTCTATGCTAATTGGTTTGATTGTACAGTGTGCATATACTCACTGTTTCTGATTGATGATGGATAATTTTGTCTCTTCACAGCATCTTCTTACTGTTGAGCATCATGAAGCAACAATAACAAAATTCTGCTTTTATTATTTCAGTTGATGTTAACAGTAGATAGATTTTCATCTACAGCATGTGATATTGATCATTTTTCTAAATTATTGCATTATTTGCATTTACTGTTTTTTGGATATGTGGGAAAACGGCACAAACTATTGAAAAAAAAACAAACAAACAAAAAAAAACAAATAAAGCATAATGAACAGTTTTCATATTTTTGAGTTTTTTTATGTCTGATTCTGGGTAGAAGAAGATGAACCTTAGAGAGGATGTAGAAAAATAGTTTAAGGTCACTCATTTACAATTTTTTTTCATGTAACAAAGGTCAGCGTATAAACACACTTGTGCGACATCTTATTTTTCTGTATATTGAATATAGCATATATAGTTATAATGGATATTTAGGTTTTATACAGTAGGTCAGACTTTGTCGACATAATACAGGACAGAGATGTTTCTTTCTCGTGATGACCTTTTAAAAAAACATAGGAAGACAATGACGTCACAGTTGTTAGAAAGCCATGTAACGCAATAATAAAACATTTTAAATAAGTCAAATCAAGATTTAAATAAATGTGAAAAAGATAAATTAAGCTCTTTGGCCAGATCTAAACTCACTCACAGAATCCGCTCACTTTCTACCAGCAGCTTCTCTCTGCAGACCGCTGCGTTCAGCACCAAGGATAGCGACTCGCCTTTTCATAGCTCTGTTGCCACAGCAACGAGTTGCCTGCAGGAAGGGGGATGCTGCAGACTGTAATTTGATGAGGTCAGAACAAGCCTCCCATAAGCTTGTGCTTGCTTTGTGAAATAACAAACCTGAGACAATTTTTGTGCTTCATTACAAATATTTACCGGTGGTGATGGTATATACTTGTTCACATTTTGGTAGTGCGAATAGTATATAGCAGTGTACGTTTGAGCTGCAACGATTTTAATACACATTAGACAATGGGCTCTAAAACCCTCACTCTGCCCCCTGGTGTTTATTATGAAGCTCGGTTTCCCGGGATTCCTACATCCTTGGAAATTCATGGTTGGAGACAATAGAGAACAAATGCCGCGGGTGGGGTCAAACTTGTCACGTGATTTGCGGAACTGAACCACACGGTGTCACCGTTTATCACAGACATATTCAGAATGGTTTTCAAAACAATACAGCTTAGAACACGCCTTATGTGTGCATTTTTTGTCCTGTTATTGTAAAAAAAAAAAACAATAATAAAACTAATAATAAGAATAATAATAACAATAACAACAAAAACCTAAATATTGTATAAATAAAACAAGCATAGCAATATAAGCATTTGTACAATAACAATGTATTTTAATAATGAATGTAATAATAAGAAGATAATATATAAAATATATAACATTAGGATTTAATTAGCATTACATATGTTTTTATATATATGATTTTGTATTTATGTATTAATATATACAATTAACAACTTTTTGGAAACGAATGTTTAGTTTAACATTAATATAAATTGCAAAGATAAAAAAAACAACAAACTAAAACAATAGTACATTCAATTAAAAAAAATACTTAGATTAAATAAAAGAATCTTGCGTGTCAATTAATCAGTTGTAAATGTGTAAATCCTAGATTTGTCTGTATAGGGCGCTATAAGATCACTTTTCCGTCGAACCAGATGTACCCATTTTATACAATTAATGGGAAGGAGAGAGATTTCTGTTTGACGTGAAACAATGAAGAAACACGACGGAAAGGAATGATCTAAACCTTCGGGTGCAATTTTGTTATTATTGCCGGTTTTCAAGATGTCAAGAGGACAGATACGAAAGTGGATGAACAATTTTTTTTATTTGACATATTTGCTCTTTGCTTTTGAAGGACGAGCTGTGCAGATACACTATTCTCTCCTGGAGGAATCAAAAACTGGAGTAATTGTGGGAAATATTGCGAAAGAATTAGGAATTGATCCGATGTTATTGAAGAACAGGAATTTGCGACTGGTTGCGGGGACGAAGCAGGAGCTATTCCAAGTAAATTTGGAAAACGGTGATTTTTTTGTGAACCAGAAGATCGACAGAGAAGATCTTTGCGCTAAAACCAACCCATGCGTTGTCCACACTAAAGCTGTTATAGAAAACCCTCTAGAAATGCACCAGATATCAGTTGAGATTATCGACATCAATGATAACACGCCGATCTACTCGGATGAAATATATAAATTAGAAATACTTGAATCTGCAACGGCCGGGGCGAGATTTCAGTTAGAACCTGCGCACGACCCAGACATAGGCACTAACGCCTTGCAGTCCTATAAACTTAGCCCAAACACTCATTTTCGTTTAGAAACGGAAGACCATGGCGATGAAGGTAAGATTCCGTTCCTTATTTTACAAAAACCCCTGGACAGAGAAAAAATGCCACAGCATTTGCTGATATTGTCAGCCATGGACGGAGGAAAGTCTCAAAAATCTTCAAATATAAATATCACTGTTGTTGTGTCAGACATTAACGACAACACACCGATCTGTGACAAACAAAAGTATTCTGTAAATGTGCGAGAAGACGCCCCTGAAGGAACATTCTTGCTGCGGGTTAAAGCTTCGGACTCAGATGAAGGTATAAATGGAGAAATTGAATACTCTCTAAAAAGCAAGTTCTGGAACGGAGCATCGGACGTGTTTAATTTAGATGAATTGACGGGTGAGTTAAAAATTAAAGTGAGATTAGATTATGAAGAAAAGCAAACGTACGAGCTCAAAGTACTCGCTGCGGATAAAGGGGCAGTGCCACTGTCTACACAATGCAATGTTCTTGTTAACGTGGAAGACGTCAATGACAATCGACCAGAAATTGACGTCACTTCCGTATCTAACAAAATTCCAGAAGACGCGCCTCTTGGAACGGTTGTGGCTTTAATGGGCGTCACGGATTTAGACTCGGGAATAAATGGGAAAATCGTTTGCTCACTGTCTAACAATATTCCATTTGATCTCAAGAAATCGTCTGATGGAAATTTCTATTCTTTGATAACTAATGATAAGATGGACAAGGAAGCTATATCATTTTATGAAATCATCATAAGAGCTCAAGATCTAGGATATCCATCATTGTCTTCTACGAGATCAATTCGTGTGCAGATTGTGGATGTGAATGACAACCAACCCAGATTTTCTCAAAACCCTTACATGTTCTATGTCTTTGAAAACAACAAACCAGGAATCAACATTTTTACATTAAGTGCTGTGGACTTGGACGAAGGTGAAAACGCACAAATATCGTATTCCATTGATCGCATAAATTCAGACTACAGTGTTACATCGTTTCTAAACATCGATGAAACTGACGGCACCGTTTACTCGCTGAAAAGTTTCGACTTTGAGGCTCAAAAAGATTTTATTTTTTATGTCATAGCCAAAGACTCGGGCTCTCCCTCCCTCAGCAGTAATGTAACGGTTAAAGTGTTTATTCTGGATCACAACGACAACGCACCAGTGATTCTATACCCAGTCAGCGCTAACGGTTCTGCTGAGGGTGTGGAGGAGATTCCCCGCAATGTGAACGCAGGTCATTTGGTGACTAAAGTCCGAGCCTATGACGCAGATATAGGATACAACGGCTGGTTGTTGTTTTCGCTGCTGGAGGTGAGTGATCACAGTCTGTTCGGTCTGGACCGCTATACTGGACAGATCAGAAGCCTTCGCTCATTCACAGAAACAGACGAGGCCCAGCACAAACTGGTCATACTGGTGAAAGACAACGGAAACGTTTCTCTGTCGGCGACAGCGACTGTGATTGTGAAAGTGGTGGAGCCCAAAGAGGCTTTTGCGGCGTCTGATGTGAGTAACGCAGTGACAGACGAGGAGGAAACTCAGGTGACGCTTTATCTGACGGTGACTTTGGGCTCAGTGTCGGTGCTTTTTGTCATCAGCATCATCGTGTTGATCGTGATGCAGTGCTCGAAATCCACAGACTATTCATCGAAGTACTTACAAGAAACAAACTACGATGGGACTCTGTGTCACAGCATCCAGTACAGATCAGGAGACAAACGCTACATGTTGGTTGGACCCAGAATGAGTGTCGGCTCCACTATAGTTCCGGGCAGTAATGGAAACACGCTAGTCATTCCAGATCGTAGGAGGAGAGACTCAGGGGAGGTAAGTCATGGCTATATGGAGCGGTTGATAAATTGTATTATAAGTCTTCTTTAAAATCATGGTTTTCTTTTGTGGTTTAGATTGAATATTAGGCTATTTGTATGGGATCAATTTAGTGCCAAAAAGATTCGCGAGCGTGAAACCTCGAAGCGAGCGAGCGCAACTCGATTTAGCTTGAAACGAGCGCACGCAACCTGTGAAGTGAGTGCGCGCTGCTTGAACCGAGCGCGCGCGTGCTTGAACTGAGGGCGCGCAACGTGTGAACTGAGCGCGCGCGCGCTCGAATCTTGCTCAGTTCTCGTCTGCGCGCCTACAAATCTTTATGGCACTAATTTTACTCGATGTTCTGATTGGTCAAAGCGAACCAATCGTGGAGCAGCCCACCGC
>MU204250.1:17487-50132 GCA_017309775.1 Paedocypris sp. Pulau Singkep
AGAACTGAGCAAGATTCGAGCGCGCGCGCGCTCAGTTCACACGTTGCGCGCCCTCAGTTCAAGCACGCGCGCGCTCGGTTCAAGCAGCGCGCACTCACTTCACAGGTTGCGCGCGCTCGTTTCAAGCTAAATCGAGTTGCGCTCGCTCGCTTTGAGGTTTCACGCTCGCGAATCTTTTTGGCACTAAATTGATCCCATATATTTGCTCTCTTGCAGTGTTAAAATGATCTGTCTGGCTGATTTTTTTCTAAATCATTTAGATGATTTTTTCCCTGGCATTTTATAACAATCCTTTCATTTTGTATGCACAAGTGTTTTTATGTTTTTTAAAAAACAAATTAAACTATACTGTAACTAAACTGTAGCAGGGGCACCGGTTCGTGCATACAGAAGGCAGGAGACGTGGGTAGCAAAATACAAAATGCGGTTTATTAATCTTATTACACATTAAACAGCACATTAGTCCCGAGACTGATCGTTAAAACTGACATACAACACACACGCACGCACACTCGCAACACACACGTCGGCAAGCGTTTGGTCGTTTCAACATCCGTACCCGGCACACCACACTCACCCACACACTCGCAGTGATTTAGGGAGATCAAGTAATGCACACATTAGCTTGTGTTCCACGCCACCACCGCCGGAAGCGGCCGATCGCTTGACTTTGGCTCTGCTGCCTTCAGCGACTACACACACATACACGCCCACGCCACCATTGACACACGTGGTGACAGGGAAACGGGATCAGACGCTTTGGAGTGACAACGAAGCCCCTATGGGATCAATTTAGTGCCAAAAAGATTTAGCTTGAACCGAGCGTGCAAAACCTGTGAACTGAGCGCGCGTGCGCTCGAATCTACATTCGCTCTTGCTCAGTTCTAGTCTGCGTGCCTACAAATCTTTATGGCACGATTTTAACTCTTTGTTCTGATTGGTCAAAGCGAACCAATCGTGGAGCAGCACAACGCCATTGTCCCGCCCACCATGACAGGTCCTGAAAGATTAAAGCAACAAATACGTATTACTTTTGCCGAGCAATAGTCCAGGCACGTTATCTTTTTTAAATAGTATTCTAAGATATCCTAAAATGTGTCACAGATCCCGGCTTAAGCCGGTCACGACTTTTATGTTGAAGTGTCACAGACTTTTATGTTGGAAGTTAACAGTGTCGCCGCCATCTTGTTTTACGTTTTATCCACACATGTTTTGTGTTAATGATTATTAGTTATTATCTCATGTATTTAAGTTCGTCCAGTGTTGTCGGTTTGTTGCAGTGTGTCCTGTCACTCGTAGAGTCGTGTTCTTGTTCTCGTACTTTGTTGGATTAAACTTCAGAAGAAAACTTTACCCTTCATGCTCCGGTGATCTCATCCTGGAAGTAAAAAGTAAAGAAGTAAAGTAATAAAAACGTACAAGAGAGGAGGAAAATGTAGGAGAGAGGTCGTGGAATTAACAGATTCACGTGTGAAGAAGAAAGTGTCTGGGGTCTGTTCACTGCTGAAGAGGAGCGAAAAACTTCAGTCCACTAGGTAGAACAGCAAAAGAACTGAGCTCACTTTTTCCTTTCTGGCTCATTTTAACCGAATTGAGTTCTATACAAACTGAAAGCACCATCATTTACTACCTGTTTGCTCTAGAAAGAGTGTACATTTTTGTTATTCTTATTTCATTTTGGTACATTGTTAAACAAAGTTTACTGAAAGCAGAACTGTTTACTTTTGTGAAATGTATTCGTTTACTTATGTTAATTCCTTAAAATGCATAATTTATATTTAGACTAATTTGTTGGCCAGTTGTAGTCCCAACACTGTAAATAAATGATGCATTTAATTAAATATACATTAATTAAAAGTTCTAAACCATCTATTTTGCTTTATTTATTATTAATGATAATATTTACAATACTATTTTGAATTTGATAGGTGTCTCTCCTATTAAAATGGTGTAGATTAATGTACAGTGCTTTATAAAAATAATTTATTTTATTTAGTGTCCATTTAATTCATTTAACATATTTAATATTAACAGAAGCCAAATTATTTGACAAATAAAAAAAAAAACATTGTTACAGAAAGTAAGCAATAGTTACTTTTCCTGGTAATTAATTACTTTTATAATGAAGTAACTCAATTACTAATTCAATTACTATTTGTTAGAAGTAACTAACCAATTACTTTTTTAAAGTAACATTCCCAACACTCTTAGAGTCCTGTTCCTGTTCTCGTTCTTGTACTTCATTGGATTAAACTTCAATGAAAACTTAACCCTTCATGCTCCTGTGATCTCATCCTTGAAGTGCATGTGAGTCCACCATGCCTTGCCCGGTGATAGTTAAACTGTGACAAAATGTATTCTCCTAGTCAGAATACTAATTTCATATATCTGTAATCGAGGTCTGATTAGTCACAACTACATTTGCAGATATCTATAAAGTTGGTAAGTGGTAAGGGACTTGTACTGGTGTCCTATAGGTTGCCGGTTGAATCCCCCAATGGGTCAAATGCAGAGTCGAATTTCCCTACTGAGGGATTAATAAAGTTCAATTCTTGTAAATCAAAAATATATCTTAAAATGTTATTGACTTGTCAAAATAGGTTTTACATATTTTAAGATATCTTTATTTAAATGCATGCGGATACATCTTAAACTCCATTATGACTAGTAACAAAAATATTTAGAGATATATTTAATTATTGTACTACTAGTACACATGTATTAGCACTAGTAACAATATATTTGAAGATTAAAATGAGTAAGGCTCACAAGGTAATGTCATAATAAAGTGATTTGATTTGACATCTCTATATGTAATAGTAGATATCTCTAAAGTAATCCGAGATCTCTTCAATTCAATTGTGACTAGGATAAACTCCTTTAGAGATATCTTCAAATACTTTTCAATGTCAGTCTATCGAGCAATGCGACTAGTCTACTGTAAGTAGATTTGTTGTGACTTGTCAGAAATGTTTTATGACTAGTGGCCCCGAAGGAATGTTAATTCTTTAGCCAATTTGAATTTTAAGACCTGTCATGGTGGGCGGGACAATGGCGGTGGGCTGCTCCACGATTGGTTCGCTTTGACCAATCAGAACAAAGAGTACAAATCGTGCCATAAAGATTTGTAGTCGCGCAGACTAGAACTGAGCAAAAGGAATGTAGATTCCAGCGCTCACTTCACAGGTTGCACTAGCTCTGTTCAAGCTAAATCGAGTTGCGCTTGCTCGCGAATCTTTTTGGCACTAAATTGATCCCATACGCCCCGTCTGGCCACCACCGTCAAAGCGCACGCCCTCCTGCACACTGACATCAGTAACATTAAAACACACAGAAAACAAGCCATCTACAAAACTGTTCTGTCTTTCACAACTACTTTAAAACAATAAAGATGCAGAATCGGAGTGGTTCTCTTTAGCTCCAATTTATTCAGAGAAGCACACGAACAAGAACAGCGCATATCCCTACGCATACATTACCAGAACTCACACAGGAGCAGAGTATAACTCTTCCAATAATGTAGAACATACATTACAAAAACCACGTACATACCAGCCGGATTAGCGGCACCACGCGTTCGCACACTCTCCAGTCTCCAGGTCCTGACCCAAAGCAACGCTCACTCTGCCACGAGGGCGCAGGAACGACGCATTCGTTCCGGGCGCAAGCCATGCACCCGCGAGATCTAACCAATAGCAATGCGTCAGGCGCCTGCACCGAGAGACCTGCTTGAAGCTGCTTATGGCCCTCACATGCTCCACTGCCGTGCGAGAACCAACCGGAGTCCCAGACACAAAGCAAAACCGCGGGAAATCGAAGTAGCACCGCACTTTCAAAGCCGCCACTCCCCACACAGCCAGCCGCTGCGTGAGAAGCAGTCACGCCGCTCACCGCATGCACGCCATGACGGACCTGGTGGTGGCAATCACCAACGCCCAGGCGTCTCTAGGAAAGTTTAAATCAGGTCGCGATCTTTCTCATTTCAGGCGGGGTTTCTGTCAGTTTACCACATAACATTTTGCCTTTGGACAAAAACGTTTAAATTATTTTTTGTGGACATTTTTTGTGTTTTACTTTTTTGCTAAAATATTGTGTGTGCTTCTGATTGGTCAAATGGGAAAACAAATTGTGCATCTGAAGAAAACACAGCATAGTATTTCGAACCACTTGATGTCATTGTTGCTCTATTGTCCCGGATTTTGAGCCCTTGCAACTGACGCTGTTCGTGTCTCTTGTTCACACTTGTCATGTGCGAACGAAAGCTGATAAACACGGCAGTGCTTTTAATGAGAAAATCCTTAATTTATACCCTCGAGTTTGGGGTGTTTTTAGCCAAGGACTTTATTGCGGACTAAACTCTGAGGTGTACGTGGATTTATTTACATTTCTGATCGCTCGTGATGGAATCCGCTGGACAAAGGCTCAGATGGGTTGGTTCGTTTGTTTCCCTGTTTCTGTGCTTCGGAGAATGCTTTTCAGCGCAGATAAAATATTCAATTTCCGAAGAGGTGAAAGAAGGAACAGCTGTTGGAAATATCGCCAAAGATTTGGGTATTGTTATAAAATCCTTAACTGAGAGAGAGTTACGAATCGTTTCAGGGTCGAAGGACGAGCTGTTTCATATAGAAAATGGCGTGTTGTACGTTCACAGGAAAATAGACAGGGAGAATCTTTGTGGTGGCACCGGCGTTTGTTTAGTAAATATAAAAACAGTCGTTGAAAATCCGCTAGAAATTCATTATGTAGATGTAGAAATACTAGACATTAACGATCACGCTCCCAGGTTTCCCGATAAAGAGCAACGACTGAGAATATACGAAAACACCTTGGTTGGGGCAGATTATCAGTTGCACGCTGCAAAAGATCTGGATTCTGGGACTAATTCAATTCGCTCCTATGGGTTAAGCCCTAATGATAATTTTGAAATTCGAATGAGAGAGAGCGATGAGGATAAAATTCCATTTTTAGTTCTGAAAAAGGCCGTCGACAGAGAAAGAACAACCACCTACAAGCTGACGTTAACTGCAGTGGATGGAGGGATTCCAGCGAGATCCAGCACTCTTAACCTCACAATCACTATTCTAGATATTAATGATAACAGACCTGTGTTTAATCAAGAGACGTATTCTGTGAATTTATTGGAGAATAGTGTGATAGGCACTATAGTCTCAACAATAAATGCAACTGATATCGATGAAGGCTCTAATAGAGAAATTGAATACAGCTTTTCAAGTTTAAACAGTAAAATGCATGAGATGTTTGAGCTCGATAAAATCTCTGGTGATATACGTGTGAAGAAAGAAGTCGACTTTGAAAACACAGAGGTCTATAAACTTGATTTCCAGGCCACAGATAAAGGACATCCGCCACTGTCAGCAAACTGCAGAGTAATTATTACGATTATTGATGTAAATGACAACAGTCCAGAAATTGAAATTACATCCCTCTCTAAAAGCATCCCTGAAAATTCAAAACCCGGGACTGTAATTTCTCTTATTAGTGTGAATGATAAAGATGCAGGGAATAATGGAAAAGTTATTTGTCAATTAAATAAAAATGTTCCTTTTGAGCTCAAACCCTTAATTAAAGACAATATGTTCTCCCTTGTGACAAATAATAAATTAGACAAAGAAAAGCATTCCGAGTATGAAATAATATTAACATCCTCTGATTTAGGACAGCCTCCGTTGACATCTCTTACTACCTTTTGGGTTCAGATCTCAGATGTAAATGATAACGCCCCAGAATTTGAAACAAATCCAATTGAGCTATATATAATGGAAAACAATGCTGGAGGTTCATCAATAATCACCATAAGTGCGTTTGATCGTGACACAGAAAATAATGCTGCAATTTCATATCACATTATAAGAGGTGATGGAGCACGAACAGACATATCATCTTTTTTAAACATTAATTCTGAAACTGGCGTTATATATTCATTAAAAACTTTTGATTTCGAAGCAATTACATTTTTTGAGTTTCATGTCATGGCGACAGACTCAGGTTCTCCCTCCCTCAGCAGTAACGTGACAGTGAAGGTGTTTATTCTGGATCAGAACGACAACGCTCCTGTGATTTTATATCCAATCAGCGCTAACGGTTCTGCTGAGGGTGTGGTGGAGATTCCCAGCAATGTGAACGCAGGTCATTTGGTGACTAAAGTCCGAGCCTATGACGCAGATATAGGATACAACGGCTGGTTGTTGTTTTCGCTACTGGAAGTGAGTGATCACAGTCTGTTTGGTCTGGACCGCTATACTGGACAGATCAGAAGCCTTCGCTCATTCACAGAAACAGACGAGGTCCAGCACAAGCTGGTCATACTGGTGAAAGACAATGGGAACGTTTCTCTGTCGGCGACAGCAACTGTGATAGTGAAAGTGGTGGAGCCAAAAGAGGCTTTTGCAGCGTCTGATGTGAAAAACGCAGTGAGAGACGAGGAGGAAACCCAGGTGACACTTTATCTGACTGTGACTTTGGGCTCGGTGTCGGTGCTTTTTGTTATCAGCATCATCGTGTTGATCGTGATGCAGTGCTCGAAATCCACAGACTATTCATCAAAGCACTTACAAGACACGAACTACGATGGGACTCTGTGTCACAGCATCCAGTACAGATCAGGAGACAAACGCTACATGTTGGTTGGACCCAGAATGAGTGTCGGCTCCACTATAGTTCCGGGCAGTAATGGAAACACGCTAGTCATTCCAGATCGCAGGAGAAAAGATTCTGGGGAGGTAAGGCGCTTTGAATTATTGTTGAGAATATCATTTTGAAGTATTTTAATCTGAATAATCTGTCTTGGTTTCAAAAGTTTATTTATTTAATCACTGTTGCTTTTGCTTTTGTTTTGACTTCCAGTTCTTTTCGGGTTTCATCGAGTTAGAAAATATGAACTGAGTGATTATTAAGTCAATAATAAGTAAGGTAAAGAAGGCATTTTTCTGACCAGTGATTTGGAGGAACGATTATCGTGCTGTTGCTGTCCGTGGTTCTGAAAAGAAGATTGTTTTTAAATTATAATTTTCACTTTGTTTATAGTGGAACGTATTACATTAATTTCCTAATTGTTTTCTTACTAATATACACATGCTGTTGTTCATGGCCTTTGCGTTTGACATAGTTTTTTTTTTTTTTACTTACGTGATATTGTTTACTAAGAAATACATTAACACACTAAAAGTTTTTGTTTTTACCTATTTTTAATACTTCATTTTTAAAAACACATTTTACTATTTTTGTTGCTGTCTAAGTATATTGTAGGAATAAAAACGTTTACAATAAATGCTTGTGAAACATATTGACGTTATATAAGTTTAAAAAAGGTTATTTGTCATGCGTATCTCGGATGGAGAGGAGCTTTGTTCCGCTCGATGTCAGTGTTGCTCTATTAAAGACTGATGTTGATGGCTTCCATCTTAAGTCGGACATGCGCAGTGAGGTGTTGTGTGTCGTCTGGACTACGAAATCTGAAGTGGTTTAGTGAATAGGACGTCGTAGATATTACCAATGATTTGTCTTACTATTTGCTAAAATCGTTTTGAATTTTGAAAATTTTGAATAGATTAGTTAAAACGTAAAGAGTCTTGGCTGTGACGTTATGGGAAATGATGGTCGTGGACGCAAACTGGAGACCTGGTGGATTTCTTTGTACTTCTCTTTGCTGCTGTTGTATGATCTGCCAGTATCTGCTCAAATTCGATATTCTCTTCCCGAGGAGGTGAAAGAAGGAACAGTTGTGGGAAATATCGCGAAGGATCTTGGTCTCGATGTCGCTTCTTTAGAGAACAGACGGTTTCGCGTTGTTTCTGGTTCGAAGGGCACGTTTTTTCAGGTAAACCAGAGAAATGGCATCTTGTTCGTTAATAAAAAAATTGACCGAGAAGAAATTTGTGAAGACAGTGGCCCATGTTTGCTGAACTTAAAGATAGCGGTGGAAATGCCTCTCGAGGTTCATTACATTGAAATTGAAATAACAGACGTTAATGACAATTATCCGTTTTTTCATAAAAAAAATATTCGGATTGAATTAGCAGAAAACACGTTAAAGGGCGCACATTTCGGTCTTCCAGCGGCACGGGATTTAGATGTTGGAACCAATACAATTAGATCTTACCAGTTAACCCGAAATGATCATTTTGACTTGGAGATCAAAGACAGTGAGTACGGTGGGAAAATGCCTTCTTTGGTGTTACAGAAGCAATTAGATAGAGAGAGTCAAGATAAACATTTACTTACTTTAACTGCAGTCGACGGTGGGTTTCCTCCTAAATCAGGCTCTGTAAATATTACGATTACTGTGCTTGATGTGAATGACAACAGACCAAAATGCAGCCGAGATGAAGTTACTGTTTCTTTAAGAGAAAACGCAGTTCCAGGCTTTATAGTTGCAGTCGTTAATGCGTCTGATCCCGACGAGGGCGGTAATGGCGAAGTTGAATATAACTATGGTAGCAATGCGCAGCAAAATGTTGATGTTTTTGAATTGAATAAAATTACAGGAGAAATAAGTGTTAAAGGCAAAATTGATCATGAATATAACGAAATGTACACTTTGGTCATAATGGCATCTGATAAAGGACGCCCTCCAATGAATACCGACTGCCGTGTTATTATTAAAATTGTAGATGTGAATGATAATGAACCTGACATCGAAGTAACGTCTCTTTCAAACACAGTTTCGGAAGATGCCAAGTCAGGGACCGTCATTTCTCTCATAAGCATCACAGATAAAGACTCGGGACTCAATGGGAAAGTTGTGTGTAGTTTGTCCGAGAACGTGCCGTTTGAGCTAAAACCTTATATTCAGCAAAACATGTTTTCTCTCGTAACCAAAGGAATTTTGGACAGAGAGTTTGCGTCACATTATGACATCACAATCACAGCGCACGATCTCGGGGAACCACCGCGGTCTGCATCAAAAACTCTTAGCATTGAGCTGTCCGATGTTAATGACAATTCACCTCAGTTTTCAACAAACCCCCTCTTAGTTTACCTGGTTGAAAACAATTCACCGGGTGGGTCTATTTATTCTGTTAGTGCTAGTGATAGAGACCAAAATGAAAATGCGATGATCCTATATCACATTATTAGAGGTGATCCAACTAAAACTGACATGTCTACATTTCTTAACATCAATTCTGAAACCGGTTCAATTAGTGCTATAAAAAGCTTTGATTTTGAAGTAATTAAATCATTTGAGTTTCAAGTCTTGGCGACAGACCAGGGCTCTCCCTCCCTCAGCAGTAACGTGACGGTAAAGGTATTTATTCTGGACCAGAACGACAACGCACCAGTGATTCTATATCCAATCAGTGCTAACGGTTCTGCTGAGGGTGTGGAGGAGATTCCCCGCAATGTGAACGCAGGTCATTTGGTGACTAAAGTACGAGCCTATGACGCAGATATAGGATACAACGGCTGGTTGTTGTTTTCGCTGCTGGAGGTGAGTGAGCACAGTCTGTTTGGTTTGGACCGCTATACTGGACAGATCAGAAGCCTTCGCTCATTCACAGAAACAGACGAGGCCCAGCACAAACTGATCATACTGGTGAAAGACAATGGGAACGTTTCTCTGTCGGCGACAGCGATTGTGATAGTGAAAGTGGTTGAGCCCAAAGAGTCTTTGGCGGCGTCTGATGTTAATAACGCAGAGAGAGACGAAGAGGAAACCCAGGTGACGCTTTATCTGACGGTGACTTTGGGCTCGGTGTCGGTGCTTTTTGTCATCAGCATCATTGTGTTGATCGCGATGCAGTGCCCGAAATCCACAGACTATTCATCAAAGTATTTACAAGAGACAAACTACGATGGGACTCTGTGTCACAGCATCCAGTACAGATCAGGAGACAAACGCTACATGTTAGTTGGACCCAGAATGAGTGTCGGCTCCTCTATAGTCCCGGGCAGTAATGGAAACACTCTAGTCATTCCAGATCGCAGGAGGAGAGACTCAGAGGAGGTAAGAAGCTTTATTACTAGAATTTAAGTTTTGTTTCATTCCGAGAGTTTTTTTTCTGTTTGACTTAAAGCTTTGGATTTACGCCTGTGTATTCGGTTTCCATCTGTTTCCCTGGTCTGACCTGCTGTCAGTTTTCGACGTTGCCTTTGCCAAACGGTCTTAAGCATTAAACCTCTACTTTCTCAAACTGCAAGAGTCTCAATTTGCTTTTGTAACGCCCACGCAAAGAGTGGGCTTAACTGGACCCCACAATATCGGCGTGTGCGCGTTCTTGTTGACTGGCAGCAGCCGTCAAAGTGTTGTGCTGGTGCGCGCGCATGGCAATCACCTAATGACAATCAGACTCGGGTTACTTAAGGACAGGCATGTCATTAAGCAACAACGTGATTTGTTGTATCATCTAGTCCGTGTTTGTTCCATGTTCTGGTTTCCATGTCTTGCTTTTGATCTTTGCTGTACCCGTTTATGTCTTTGGTTCTGCTCCCCTGGATTTGACCTTGCTGCCTGTGTCTGTGTCATTGTTTGCCTAGTGGACTTATTCTTCATTCATCGCTTCTCAAGCGCCTTAAGATTTTACAGCTTTCCTGGTCACTACAGTATAACATTTCCGTGATTCTGAAATGAAGAATATTTTTTTTCGTAATTTCATTGTGCAAAAGATTATTCTTGTACGGTTTTTACAAATACACATTGACCCTAAGTTTTTTAGTGATGTTTTTGTTTAGGACAAACGTTTTACTTGTGAATAGGAATTGAACTAGTATTTTCACTTATTTAAGCGTCCGAACATGTATGAATAAATACAATAACAACACGCATACAATTAATTGTTTGTACTTTTTAATACGTTTTATTAAAACATTAATAAACAATATATGGTAAGACTATTAACATTTGCTAAAAATATTTAGTTTAAAAAATGGCGCTATTTCCGGCAGTTTATTACAGGTTTTTTTTTAATCATGCATATCATGAAGAGAGAGGTGCCTTGTTCCGCTCGATGTCAGTGTTGCTCTATTTAAGGCTTACGAGTCTGCATCCCGCCTAAGTCTGACGTGCGCAGAAGCGAATTGTGTGTCTTCGAACCCACCGTGAGACTACGAAATCTGAAGAGGCTTGGTGAACGTGATGCCGTACAAGTTACCAATAATTTGTCCTATTTACTACATTGTGATACTGCGGTTTTTTCGTGTTGATTAGTAAAAACGTGAAGAATAATCTGGGCTAAGACTGATCGTGATGGGGAAGGATCGAGGACGCAAACTGGAAAACTGGTGGATTTCTTTCTTTTTCTATTTGCTGCTGTTCTCTGATCTGCTAGTATCTGCTCAAATTCGATATTCTCTTCCCGAGGAGGTGAAAGAAGGAACAGTTGTGGGGAATATTGCAAAAGACCTCGGTCTCGATGTCGCTACATTAGAGAACAGACGGTTTCGCGTTGTTTCTGGTTCGAAGGATTCGTTTTTTCAGGTAAACCAGAACAATGGGATCTTGCATGTCCATAAAAAAATCGACAGAGAAGAGCTCTGTGATGCCAGCGGGCCATGTTTGCTGAATTTAAAAGTTGCTGTGGAAAATCCTCTTGAGGTTCACTATATTGAAGTTGAAATATTAGACGTAAATGACCATTTCCCTTTTTTCCCCGAAACGACTCTAGATATTGAAATCGCGGAAAACACGGTAAAAGGATCTCGTTTGGATCTTCCTTCCGCGCGCGACATAGACTTGGGTATAAATTCAATTCGTTCCTACCGGTTAGTCCAAAACGAGAATTTTGACATAGAGGTAAAAGACGGCGAATATGGGGATAAAAGTCCATTTCTCATTCTACAGAAGCATTTAGACAGGGAGAATCAAGCTAGACATTATTTAACCTTAATCGCAGTTGATGGTGGAAATCCTTCTAAGTCAGGCACCTTAAATATCACTGTTACTGTGCTTGATGTGAACGACAACCGACCAAAATGTAACCGAGACACATTTACTATTGCTTTAAAGGAGAACTCCCGTCCTGGTTTAACAGTTACGTTTGTCAATGCTACTGATCCAGATGAAGGAATTAATGGAGAGGTGGAGTATAGTTACGCTAGAAACGTGAAGCAAAATGTACGCGATATGTTTGAACTGAAACAAGAGACGGGTGAAATTATTGTCAAAAGTGACGTTGATTTTGAAGAAAATGAAATGTACAATCTTAATATAAAAGCATCTGATAAAGGACGCCCACCATTGAATACTGACTGCAGGGTTATTATTAAAATTATAGATGTGAATGATAATGATCCTGATATCGAAGTAACATCTCTTTCTAACACTGTTTCTGAAGATGCCAAGTCAGGGACCGTCATTTCTCTCATCAGCATCACGGATAAAGACTCGGGACTCAATGGGAAAGTTGTGTGTAGTTTGTCTGAGAACATGCCGTTTGAGCTGAAACCGTATATTCAGCAGAATATGTTTTCTCTCGTAACCAAAGGAATTTTGGACAGAGAGTTTGCGTCACATTATGACATCACAATCACAGCACATGATCTCGGGGAACCACCGCGATCTGCATCAAAAACTCTTGTCATTGAAGTATCTGATGTTAATGACAATTCGCCTAAGTTTGCAATAAATCCCTTGGAAGTTTACCTGTGCGAGAACAATCCACCTGGTGGATCTATTTTTTCTGTTAGTGCTAGTGATAGAGACCAAAACGAAAATGCTGTGATCATGTATCACATTAGAAGAGGCGATCAAACAAAAAATGACATGTCTAACTACCTTAACATCAATATTGAAACCGGTTCAATTAGTGCTCTAAAAAGCTTTGATTTTGAATCAATTAAATCATTTGAGTTTCAAGTCGTGGCGACAGACTCGGGTTCTCCCTCCCTCAGCAGTAACGTGACGGTGAAGGTGTTTATTCTGGACCAGAACGACAACGCGCCGGTGATTTTATACCCAGTCAGCGCTAACGGTTCTGCTGAGGGTGTGGAGGAGATCCTCCGCAATGTGAACGCAGGTCATTTGGTGACTAAAGTACGAGCCTATGACGCAGATATAGGATACAACGGCTGGTTGTTGTTTTCGCTGCTGGAGGTGAGTGATCACAGTCTGTTTGGTCTGGACCGATATACTGGACAGATCAGATGCCTTCGCCCATTCACAGAAACAGACGAGGCTCAGCACAAGCTGGTCATACTGGTGAAAGACAATGGGAACGTTTCTCTGTCGGCGACCGCGACTGTGATTGTGAAAGTGGTGGAGCCCAAAGAGGCTTTTGCAGCGTCTGACATGAATAACGCAGTGAGAGACGAGGAAGAAAATCAGGTGACACTTTATCTGACGGTGACTTTGGGCTCGGTGTCGGTGCTTTTTGTCATAAGCATCATTGTGTTGATCGTGATGCAGTGCTCGAAATCCACAGACTATTCATCAAAGTACTTACAAGAAACAAACTACGATGGGACTCTGTGTCACAGCATCCAGTACAGATCGGGAGACAAACGCTACATGTTAGTTGGACCCAGAATGAGTGTCGGCTCCACTATAGTCCCGGGCAGTAACGGAAACACACTGGTAATTCCCGATCGCAGAAGGAAAAACTCAGAAGAGGTAAGTCTCAGCGATGACATGGAGCGGTATAGTTTTCATAATTTTGGATTTTTTTAAATAATCTTCTTTGTTTTTTGTGGTTTTGATATGAACATTAAGCCATTTGTTCTCTTGCGGTATTTAAATGATTTGACTGGCTATATGGAGATTATTTTTGACGATATAATAATAACTGTTATCTTTCGAGATTAATTTTTCTTAACAGCTGTTGATTTACCGCGTTTTGGCAGGGTGGTGATGTTCTTTTCTGAATCATTTAGAGATGTTTTATGACATTTCACCACGACTCTCATTTTGTAAAAGTGTATACAATTTTTAAAAGCTAACTAAACGAGTTTGTCTAACATTTAGCGTTTTGACAAAAACGTATACATTTTATTTCTGAGAAGTGTTTTTGTGTCTATAGGTTAACATGTTAATATGCTTCTGGTTTATGTTTGAAATGGAAGCCAAATCGTTCGCCAAAAACAAGCGCAGGTATTTCGAACCACATGATGTCAATGTTGCTCTAGTTAGTCCCGGATTTTGAGCACGGCTGCTGACCCTGTTCGTGTCTTCACACACTAGTGATGCGCGAACGAAAGCATGACAAACCAGACAGTGCTGCACATTTACGGATAAAATTCTTATTTTAAACGCTCAAGTTGGAATGTTGTTAGCCAAAGACTTTATTGCGAACAAAACTCTGAAGGTGTATGAGGATTTATTTTTATTTGTGCGTTTCTGATCGCTCGAGATGGAAGCCGCAGGACAAAGGCTCTGTCTGGTGGTTACATTTGTTTCCTTTATTCTATGCTTCGGACACCGTGCTTCAGCACAGATCAAATATTCTATTCCCGAAGAGGTGAAAGAAGGAACTGCTGTTGGAAATATCGCCAAAGATTTAGGTATTGATGTCAAATTCTTAATAGAGAGAGAGTTAAGAATTGTATCGGGATCGAAGGACGTGCTGTTTTACATAAGTCATGGCGTTTTGTATGTTCACAAGAAAATCGACAGAGAAGATCTTTGCGCTGGAACCGTCGTCTGTTTGGTAAATATAAAAACAGTCATTGAAAATCCTCTAGAAATTCATTATGTAGAAGTAGAAATACTAGACATTAACGATCATGCCCCCAGGTTTCCTGATAAAGAGCAACGACTGAAAATAAACGAAAATACATTGGTCGGCGCTGATTATCAGTTACACGCTGCGAAAGATCTAGATTCTGGCACGAATTCAATTCGGTCCTATAAATTAAGCCCTAATAATAATTTTGAAATTCGAATGAGAGAGAGCGATGAGGATAAAATTCCATTTTTAGTTCTAAAAAAGGCCGTCGATAGAGAAACAACAACCACCTACAAGCTGACGTTAACTGCAGTGGATGGAGGGATTCCAGCGAGATCCGGCACTCTTAACCTCACCATAATCATTCTTGATATTAACGATAACAGACCTGTGTTTAATCAAGAGATGTATTCTGTGAATTTATTGGAGAACAGTGTTATAAGTACTGTGGTGACTACAGTAAATGCAACTGATATTGATGAAGGGTCTAATAGAGAAATTGAATACAGCTTTGTAAGTTTAAACAGTAAAATGGACGAGATATTTGAGCTCAATAAGATCTCTGGTGAAATACGTGTGAAGAAAGAAGTAGACTTTGAGGACACAGAGGTTTATAAACTTGATATTCAGGCTTCGGATATGGGACATCCACCACTGTCAGCAAACTGCAGAGTAATTATTAAGATCATTGATGTAAATGACAACAGACCAGAAATTGAAATTACATCGCTCTTTAAGAGCATCCCTGAGAATTCAAAGCCAGGGACTGTTATTTCTCTTATTAGTGTGAATGATAAAGATGCAGGGATTAATGGAAAGGTTATTTGCCAATTAAACAAAAATGTTCCATTTGAGCTCAAACCCTTAATTAAAGACAATATGTTCTCGCTTGTGACAAATAATAAATTAGACAAAGAAAAGGATTCAGAGTATGAAATAATATTAACAGCCTCTGATTTAGGACAGCCTTCGCTGACATCTCTTACTACCTTTAGGGTTCAGATCTCAGATGTAAATGATAACGCTCCAGAATTTGTAAAAAATCCGGTCGAGCTCTATTTAATGGAAAACAATGCTGCCGGCTCTCCCATAATCGCCATAAGCGCGTTTGATCGAGATACAGAAAACAATGCCGCAATATCATATCACATTATTAGAGGTGATGGAGCACTAGGCGATATGTCGTCTTTTTTAAACATTAATTCTGAAACTGGCGTTATATGTTCATTAAAAAGTTTTGATTTCGAAACAGTTACGTTTTTCGAGTTTCGTGTCTTGGCGACAGACTCTGGCTCTCCCTCCCTCAGCAGTAACGTGACCGTGAAGGTGTTTATTCTGGACCAGAACGACAACACGCCTGTAATTTTATACCCAGTAAGCGCTAACGGTTCTGCTGAGGGTGTAGAGGAGATTCCCCGCAATGTAAACGCAGGTCATTTAGTGACTAAAGTACGAGCCTATGACGCAGATATAGGATACAACGGCTGGTTGTTGTTTTCGCTGCTGGAAGTGAGTGAACACAGTCTTTTCGGTCTGGACCGCTATACTGGACAGATCAGAAGCCTTCGCACTTTCACAGAAACCGACGAGGCCCAGCACAAACTGGTCATACTGGTGAAAGACAATGGGAACGTTTCTCTGTCGGCGACAGCGACTGTGATAGTGAAAGTGGTGGAGCCAAAAGAGGCTTTTGCAGCGTCTGATGTGAGTAACGCAGTGGGGGATGAGGAGGAAACCCAGGTGACACTTTATCTGACGATGACTTTGGGCTCGGTGTCGGTGCTCTTTGTCATCAGCATCATCGCGTTGATCGTGATGCAGTGCTCGAAATCCACAGACTATTCATCAAAGTACTTACAAGAGCCGAACTACGACGGGACTCTGTGTCACAGCATCCAGTACAGATCAGGAGACAAACGCTACATGTTGGTTGGACCCAGAATGGGTGTCGGCTCCACTATAGTCCCGGGCAGTAACGGAAACACGCTAGTCATTCCAGATCGCAGGAGAAGAGAATCAGAGGAGGTAAGAAAGACATGTATTCTTGTCTGGTAATTTGATTCTGAAAGTTTTGCATGAATACCCTCACAGTTTCTTTATTTACTTTGCCTAAATTTTTTTATTATAATAAATCTCTGTTTTTGTGTCTCTTATTTTACCGTAATTATAAATTAATAACGTGTAATTATCATGAAAGGGGAAAAAAACAAAGACTCACATTGATGTAAAAAATGAAGAGAGATAAAGAATGCTAATTGTGCGCACGTGTGTGCTGTTTGAAGCCCACCGCTCGGTGTCAGTGCTACTTTAATGTTGCATCATAACCCTGCTCTTTTCTTGGCGGTGCCATGTTTGTATTGTTCCTCACACCAAAGACCGGACGTCGGTGTGAAGACGAAAAACATTCAGTCTGTTCTGTTTTTAAGCAGTTTTAGCATTGGCTCGAGCTAGTCATGAATTGTACGTTTTGATGTATACAAAGTTGGTAGTTCGTTTTTCATTGATCGCAATGGGAAACGGACAGCAAAAGCAGAAATTGGAATACTGGTGGATTTTCTTGTTATTCTTTTCAACGATTTGCGCTGAGCAGCACGTTTCTGCTCAGATAAAATATTCGTTTGCCGAGGAGGTGAAAATTGGAACCGTTGTGGGGAATATCGCAAAGGATTTGGGTTATGAAGTCAGAGCTTTAGCCGACAGGAGATTCCGTGTGGTTTCTGGACCAAAATCTGCTCCTTTTGAGGTAAATCAGAAAAACGGCGATTTAACTGTTCAAAGCAGAATTGACAGAGAAGAGCTGTGTGTCGACGCCGTCATCTGCCAAGTAAATCTCAAAATTGCACTTGAAAACCCACTCGAAATCCATTATGTGGTCCTCGAGATTTTGGACATCAACGATCATGCGCCAGTTTTTCCAGAGCGCGAGCTGAATGTGAGAATTCCAGAAAATGCTTTAACTGGGACGGATTTTCAATTGCTTGCAGCTCGAGATCCAGACGCAGGCGTAAATTCAATACGTACTTACAAATTAAGCCACAACGAGCATTTTGAACTAGAAATTAGAGATGGTGGAGAGGAAAATAAGATCCCGATTCTTAAACTGCAGAGGACAGTTGATAGGGAGCGACAAAGTACACACAAATTATTTTTAACTGCTATCGATGGTGGCAGTCCATCAAAATCGGGCGTGATGAACGTTACAATCACTGTGCTAGATGTGAATGATAACAGACCAGTCTTCGGTAAAGATGGTTACACGATTACCATTACTGAAAACATTCCAATTGGCAGTCTGATATTAACTGTGTATGCTACCGATGCAGATTTAGGACTAAACGGAGAAGTAGTGTATTCATTTGTCAGTAATCTAAAGAAAAAGGTATATGACACATTTTCAATAGATAAAAAAACTGGTGATATTCGTGTCATAGGTGACGTTGATTATGAAGACACCGATGTGTACAGAGCTGACGTCACTGCATCTGACAAAGCTGAATCACCAATGATGAGAAACTGTAGAGTTATTATAAACATTATTGATGTTAATGACAATGAACCAGAAATAGAAGTTACATCGTTGTCTAATACTGTGCCCGAGAATGCTAAACCAGGAACCGTAATTTCATTAATCAGTATCACCGATAAAGATTCTGGCGCTAACGGCAAAATAACCTGCAAACTTAATGATGGGACTCCGTTTGAATTAAAGTCCTCATTTCAAGAAAACATGTTTTCACTGGTAACTCAAAAGGGTTTAGATAGAGAATCAGTTGCAAATTATGACATTATAATCACGGTCACTGATTTAGGGCAATTTCCTCTTACTTCAGTAAAAACTTTAGGGGTTGTGGTGTCAGATGTAAATGACAACAGACCTGAGTTCGCCCAAAATCCACTTGAACTTTTCATATCTGAAAATAATTTACCTGGTGCATTGATATTCCCTGTTAGAGCCCATGACAAAGACTTAAACGAAAATGCTCTTGTATCATATCAAATAATTAAAAGTGAGGAAACAAAAGGAGATTTAGCACCATTTCTAAATATACATTCTGAAACAGGAGATATTTTTGCGCTTAAAAGTTTTGATTTTGAAATTATGAAAAGTGGACACTTTAATGTGCTCGCTTCAGACTCTGGCTCACCCTCTCTCAGTAATAACATAACGGTGAAAGTGTTTATTTTGGACCAGAACGACAACGCACCAGTGATGTTATATCCAGTCAGCGCTAACGGTTCTGCTGAGGGTGTGGAGGAGATTCCCCGCAATGTGATCGCAGGTCATTTGGTGACTAAAGTCCGTGCCTATGACGCAGATATAGGATACAATGGCTGGTTGTTATTTTCCCTGCTGGAGGTGAGTGATCACAGTCTTTTCGGTCTGGATCGATATACTGGACAGATCAGAAGCCTTCGATCATTCACAGAAACAGACGAGGCCCAGCACAAACTGGTCATACTGGTGAAAGACAATGGGAACGTTTCTCTGTCTGCGACAGCGACTGTGATAGTGAAAGTGGTGGAGCCCAAAGAGGCTTTTGCCGCGTCTGATATGAATAACGCAGAGAGAGACGAGGAGGAAACCCAGGTGACGCTTTATCTGACGGTGACTTTGGGCTCGGTGTCGGTGCTTTTTGTCATCAGCATCATCGTGTTGATCGTGATGCAGTGCTCGAAATCCACAGACTTTTCATCAAAGTACTTACAAGAGACAAACTACGATGGGACTCTGTGTCACAGCATCCAGTACAGATCAGGAGACAAACGCTACATGTTGGTTGGACCCAGAATGAGTGTCGGCTCCGTCCCGGGCAGTAATGGAAACACTCTGGTCATTCCAGATCGCAGGAGAAGAAACTCGGGAGAGGTAGGAAGCTTCTTCAAAAGTATTTCGAAATATTGTAGTTTGGTTAATTTTGGAAGAATGATGATACTGGTTGGTTTCATTTTTGCTTCTTGTATTTTAGTTGTTTCATGGCAGTGGCCTCAGGCAGAGCTAATGGTCAGCGATTTGTGGTATTTGTGCTTCTGTCCTTGGTGATGAAAGTTTATTTTACACTGTTCAACAACACTGAGTTGTTGGTCTTCAGCATTTGTAATCACATGTGTTCGCAACCCATTCTATCCGTTTAAATTGTTGTACTTTAACGCATAAAACTTTATGCTAGCTTACAATTTGCTTTGTGGTTTTTATTGCTCTGTAACATCACCGAGCCTATAAACAGGAGTCCATTTCATTGTACCTCAATTTGCCAGACGATGTCAGTGCAGTATAGAATTTAGATCCGTGTCCGCCTCTTTGGTGTAGCCCTGCTTTTGTTGGAGGAGGGATATCAGTTCGCAGTGAGAGATAAATTAAACAACAGCGACAGTTGCTTTTGTCGAAAGTATTTAAAAAGATATTAGTGGAGTTGCTCCCTACCGTCTTCGCTTTTTCGTTTTTTTTTTTTTACAATTCGTGACAATTTTGGATTATACACTGGACTATTGGAAAGGCAAAGAAGCGAAATGGAAAGATTGTGGATTGGGGTGTTTTTTCTGTCGTTTTTTCAGATGCTTGTTTCAGCTCAAATTAGATACTCGATTTCAGAAGAGGTGAAAACTGGATCTGTTGTTGGGAATGTTGCTAAAGATTTGTCTCTGGATTCCAGCCGTTTAGCGAAAAGACGGTTTCGTATAGTTTCTGGTACCGATGAATCGCTTTTCGAGGTTAACCCGAACAATGGCGTGTTGCATGTCAATAAACGAGTGGACAGGGAAGAGCTTTGTGAAGGAAACACAGCCTGTATTTTTAACATTAAGACTGTCCTCGAAGATCCATTAGAAGTTCATTATGTAGCTGTTGTAATCACGGATGTAAATGATCATTCGCCGAGTTTTTCAGAGACAATGCAAAGAATAGAAATTGCGGAAAGCACGCAGCCGGGCGCGCGCTTCCAATTACAGGCTGCGCGCGACCCCGATGTCGGCGTGAATTCTGTGCGGTCGTACAAATTGAGCCATAACGATCATTTTGATTTAGAAATAAGAGACAGAGGTGGCGAAAAAATTCCGTTTTTAGTATTACGTAAAGCGCTAGATAGAGAAAATAAGGCCAAACACGACTTGATTCTGTCAGCATTTGATGGAGGAAGTCCGACAAAGTCTGGTTTATTGAATATAACTGTAGAAGTTCTTGACAATAACGATAACCACCCTGTCTTTAGTCAGGAAGTTTACACTGTTATTTTAAGTGAAAATATAGAAGCTGGTGCAGTTGTGGCAAAAATTAATGCTACTGATATTGATGCTGGCTTGAATGGTGAAGTTCATTATTATTTTGCCACAAATTTAAATGATAAAATTCACGCCGTTTTCACATTGGACAAAATCTCGGGTGAGATTCGAGTAAAGGGTAAAATAGATTATGAAGATGTTGACGTTTATAAATTAGATGTATTTGCCTCTGATAAAGGGTCTCCGCCAATGACAGTGGATTGTAGAGTTATTGTAAACATTTTAGACGTGAATGATAATCCACCAATAATTGAAATTACTTCACACTCTACCATTGTTCCTGAAGATTCTAAACCCGGAACTGTCGTTTCACTCATCAGTGTTTCAGATAAAGACTCGGGTCCAAATGGTAAAGTTGTTTGTACTTTGTCGGCCAACATTCCGTTTGAACTTAAGCCGTCGCTTCAAGAAAACATGTTTTCCTTAGTGTCCACAACAATTTTAGACAGAGAAGTAACATCTCAATATGAAATTACCATAATTGCAACAGATTTGGGACAACCATCATTATCTTCATTAAGATTAGTAACAATACAAGTTTCTGATGTTAATGACAACAATCCAGAATTTGTCCAAAATCCTTTTCATTTATATATAACGGAAAACAACAGAGCAGGCTCTTCAATTTTCTCTGTAACAGCATTTGATAAAGATCTGAATGAAAATGCCTTGATATCTTACCAGATCCACAGAGCAGGAGGCTCTCAGAATGATATGACTTCTTTTTTGAATATGAACTCAGAAACTGGAGCAGTTTTCTCACTAAAAAGTTTTGATTTTGAAGCCGTCAAATCGTTTGATTTTGAAATTGTGGCAACAGACAAGGGCTCTCCCTCCCTCAGCAGTAACATGACAGTGAATGTATTTATTCTGGACCAGAACGACAACGCACCAGTGATTTTATATCCAGTCAGCGCTAACGGTTCTGCTGAGGGTGTGGAGGAGATTCCCCGCAATGTGAACGCAGGTTATTTGATGACTAAAGTCCGAGCCTATGACGCAGATATAGGATACAACGGCTGGTTGTTGTTTTCGCTACTGGAGGTGAGTGATCACAGTCTGTTTGGTCTGGACCGCTATACTGGACAGATCAGAAGTCTTCGCTCATTTACAGAAACAGACGAGGCCCAGCACAAGTTGCTCATATTGGTGAAAGACAATGGGAACGTTTCTCTGTCGGCAACAGCGACTGTGATAGTGAAAGTGGTGGAGCCCAAAGAGGCGTTTGCGGCGTCTGATGTGAATAACGCATTGACAGACGAGGAGGAAACCCAGGTGACGCTTTATCTGACAGTGACTTTGGGCTCAGTGTCGGTGCTTTTTGTCATCAGCATCATCGTGTTGATCGTGATGCAGTGCTCGAAATCCACAGACTATTCATCAAAGTACTTACAAGAGCCGAACTACGATGGGACTCTGTGTCACAGCATCCAGTACAGATCAGGAGACAAACGCTACATGTTAGTTGGACCCAGAATGAGTGTCGGCTCCACTATAGTCCCGGGCAGTAATGGAAACACTCTAGTTATTCCCGATCGCAGGAGGAGAGACTCAGGGGAGGTAAGAATTTTTAATTCTTATAGATAATTTCAGAATAACAGTAAAACAAGCTTTCTATTTCTGCTCTGTGTTTAAAGTGGAATCATTTAGCGCTGTTTGGAGAATCATATATGAAGAACTATTTACACTTCTTGAGAGTCAGTGACGTGTGTTACGGCTTCTGTCCATGGTGCTGAATTTGATGCGGCTCAAATTGTTCGTTTTCCAACATTCCTACCTGCAAACTATTGTAACAGTTTTAGTTCTATTTTTTTAAATACGTATTTTTTAGTAAATGATTGCTTGCTCAAAAAATCTCCAACTGTGTATGGTTTCTGATGGTTTGAAACATCGGGTTGGGAGTCCCTGCCTTGAGACTTTTATGCTGATAGGTTTTACAGATCGTTTTCTATTTATGTTTGCCATCATGTGCCATGTTTTAATTTGAATCAATTATTTAAATACTTATTCTTTTCACTTGTTTCTCAATATATCTTCATTGCGTGTTAAAATCTAAATCTGTGTTTTCCTTTTTTAGAAACGGATCTTTAGTTTGATTTGATCGGTTGTTGTCAAGGTCTACCATGTCAAGAGCCCTTGTTTCCGTATTAAACCTTTTTAAATTGTAATGCTTCCCGTCCTGTTCTAATATACCGCACTTGCTCATCTTTCTCGCTGTCGAGCGAGTGAGTGATATCCACAATCGTGACAGTCAAGCCTTGGAGGAACAGGAACAGCACTGTGAGCCTCTATTCACCAGACGGTGTCAGTATAACATACTGTAGATCCTTGACCTCGTCATTGCTCGTCGTGTGGCTCTGTGCAGAGGCAGCATCCGCAGTGCGAGAGCATACATGAACTTAAAACGACGGGGGTTTTCTGTCGGTTTGTAGGAATTATTTTGCTGCAGTACCTTTTTGTTTGGAAAACAGGACGGTATTGGATAATATACGTAAATATTGGAAAGACTAAGAAGCAGAATGGAGAGATATTGGATTGGGGTGATTATTCTGTCGCTTTTTCAGCTGCTCGTTTCAGCTCAAATTAGATACTCGGTCTCAGAAGAGGTGAAAACTGGATTTGTTATCGGGAACGTTGCTAAAGATTTGTCTCTGGATTCTAGCAGTTTAGCGAAAAGACGGTTTCGTATAGTCTCTGGTACCGACGACGCGCTTTTACAGGTTAACCCGAAAAATGGCGTGTTGTATGTGAGTAAACGAGTGGACCGAGAAGAACTTTGTGAAGGTAACACAGCCTGTATTCTTAGCATTAAGACAGTTATTGAAGATCCGTTAGAAGTTCATTATGTAGCTGTTGAAATTACGGATGTAAATGATCATTCGCCGAGTTTCTCAGAGAAAATGCAAAGATTCGAAATAGCGGAGACCACACAGCCTGGCGCGCGCTTCCAATTACAGGCTGCCCGCGACCCCGATGTCGGTGTGAATTCTGTGCGGTCGTATAAACTGAGCCTTAACGAACATTTCGATTTAGAAGTAAGAGACAGAGGTGGCGAAAAAAGTCCATCTTTGCTTTTACGTAAAGCACTCGATAGAGAAAAACAGGCTGAGCATAATTTAATCATAACAGCTATTGATGGAGGAAACCCGCCTAGATCGTGTTTATTAAATATAACTGTTGAAGTTCTTGACGTTAACGACAATCGTCCCGTATTTAATCAGGACGTTTACCACGTAAAGTTACAAGAAAATGTAGAAGCTGGCACGGTTGTGGCTAAAGTAAATGCCACTGATATTGATGAGAGCTTGAATGGTGAAGTTCATTATTATTTTGGCAGTAAATTAAATGGAAAAATTTACGAAATTTTCACTTTAGACAAAATCTCTGGTGAGATTCGAGTAAAGGGTAAAATAGACTATGAAGATGCTGACGTTTATAGATTAGATGTTTTTGCCTCTGACAAAGGGTCTCCGCCAATGAAAGTGGATTGTAGAGTTATTGTAAACATTTTAGACATGAATGATAATTCGCCTATAATCGAAATTACTTCACTCTCTGCCATTGTTCCTGAAGATTCTAAACTCGGAACTGTCGTTTCACTCATCAGTGTTTCAGATAAAGACTCGGGTCCAAATGGTAAAGTTGTTTGTACTTTGTCGTCAAACATTCCATTTGAACTTAAGCCTTCGCTTCAAGAAAACACGTTTTCTTTAGTGTCCACAACAGTTTTGGACAGAGAAGTAACATCTCATTATGAAATTACAATCATTGCAACAGATTTGGGACAACCACCATTATCGTCATTAAAATCAGTAACAATACACATATCTGATGTTAATGACAACAATCCAGAATTTGTTCAAAATCCTCTACATTTATACATATTGGAAAACAACATAGCAGGCTCTTCCATATTCTCTGTAACTGCTTTTGATAAAGATCTGAATGAAAATGCCTTGATATCGTACCAGATCCACAGAGCAGGAGGCTCTCAGAATGACATAACTTCAGTTTTAAATATCAACTCAGAAAGTGGAGTAATTTACTCACTAAAAAGTTTTGATTTCGAAACAACCAAATCATTTGAGATTCAGGTCGTAGCGACAGACTCTGGCTCTCCCTCCCTAAGCAGTAACGTGACGGTGAAGGTGTTTATTCTGGACCAGAACGACAACGCGCCAGTGATTCTATATCCAGTCAGCTCGAACGGTTCTGAGGGTGTGGAGGAGATTCCCCGCAATGTGAACGCAGGTCATTTGGTGACTAAAGTACGAGCCTATGACGCAGATATAGGATACAACGGCTGGTTGTTGTTTTCGCTGCTGGAGGTGAGTGAACACGGTCTGTTGGGTCTAGACCGCTATACTGGACAGATCAGAAGCCTTCGCTCATTCACAGAAACAGACGAGGCCCAGCACAAGCTGCTTATACTGGTGAAAGACAATGGGAACGTTTCCCTGTCAGCGACAGCGACTGTGATAGTAAAAGTGGTGGAGCCCAAAGAGGCTTTGGCGGCGTCTGGTGTGAATAACGAAGAGAGAGACGAGGAAACCCAGGTGACACTTTATCTGACGGTGACTTTGGGCTCGGTGTCAGTGCTTTTTGTCACCAGCATCATCGTGTTGATCGCGATGCAGTGCTCGAAATCCACAGACTATTCATCAAAGTATTTACAAGCGACAAACTACGATGGGACTCTGTGTCACAGCATCCAGTACAGATCAGGAGACAAACGCTACATGTTAGTTGGACCCAGAATGAGTGTCGGTTCTACTATAGTCCCGGGCAGTAATGGAAACACTCTAGTCATTCCAGATCGCAGGAGGAGAGACTCAGGGGAGGTAAGCAGCAGTCTGAATTTCTTTATTTGTGGTGTTTATAATCAAATTACTTAAACAGTTTAGAAATATATATTTTTTTGAGACATAATCGGGATTTTGGAAAACCTCAAACTTTTCAGGTCTTACTTATCTTTGCGAAGGAGCAACATTGTATGTTGTTTCTGCTGTAAGACTTAAGTACTTGCTTAAGTCTCTCAGTACCTGCTGTAAGTAATGCTCCCAGTGAACCACAACTATGCAATAACTTTTTGTCTTGTGCAATATCCGTATCCGGTGCATTTCATTATGCATGTGTAGCAAGGTCGCCACGAGTGTTGAGGTGGCAACCGAACCGGCGGCAATGACATAACCTACCACCAGGGTGGTCTACTCGGATACACCGGTTCGATATTCCCTTGAGCAGGTGACGTGGATAGGGAATCAGTACAAAATTTCTTTATTAAATTTTTTCATAGGTCCCGGGACTCCTCATGAAACAACACATTAAAACTGATAAAACACACATACACACAACCGTACACTGCTTACACTGGACGGTGAACGGCCCACCGTCGACCGACTGGTTAAGCCAACGAGTAAATATTCACAGCAAACCGAAACAATAACCCACCAGTCAATGTAACACGCCCCACCACCAATGGGCCACCTGTCGCTCTGATTTGGGGTCCCAACCGTTCACAGCGCAACCTCACACACACACTTGCACGCACGCACGCACACACACACACACACACACACCGTGCGCACGCCGTGATGGACCAAGCGGGAATTATGAGCTATGAGCTCATATGAGCATTTAAATCACTTGGTGATTGTTTCCATTGTCCAGCAGCCAAATCAGCGGGCGGGATCTTTCATTATGTAGCAGGGCCACCGGTTCGTTGTGACACAGGAGGCTGGGAGACGTGGGTATGAAAGTACAAAGAATGTTGATTTTAACACAAATAATAAAAATAGTCCCGAAACTGGTCTTTAAAAGAAGGACACACACAAACTCGTATGCGCACTCGCAAAACTCGGAAACTTGGCCTCGGACAGCGTTCCTTGTCGACCGATTGGTCGTTTCGGCACCCCGTACACGGCACGGCACACACACTCCACCACACACCTGCAGTGACTCGACAACAGCAATTGATACACACTGAGATTAGTGCTCCCGCGACCACCACCAACACTACCAATTCGTCGCTTGGCTTTGCTGCCTTTGGCGAGTACACAAATACACGCACACACACACACACAAGCACGTTTCGGACCGACACACCTCGGGTCACACACATGCACGCGTGCACACACACAAGCACGTTTCACAACCGACGCACGTCGGATCACACACATGCTCGCGGCACATACACAAGCACAAAATACACAAATATTGCCCTCGCGTTGCTCCACCGCCGTGCAGGAACCAACCGGCGTCCCAGGCACCAACCACACCCGCGGGGAATCGAAGTAGCGCCGCACCCGCACCGCCGCAGGGACGGACCCGGTGGTGGCAATCAACAAATTCAGGTGTCCCTAGAGCGCCTTAAATAAAATACCGGTCCCTCTCATTGGCCGGCCGCCAAGCCTGCAGGCGGGGTTTCTGTCAGCTTACTACAATTACCTTGTCACACATGTTTGTATACAGTATGTGCAGCAAGGTCAGGGAGATCCCTCCCGCTGATTTGGCCGCCGGCCAATGGAAAAGACCGCAGCACTATGTAAGTCCTCCCAGTGCCACCTGGGAACGGTTGTGATTGCTGCCGCCTGGTCCATCACGGCATGCATTCGGTCAGTTGTGGTGATGGCGTGTGCGTGGCGCCGCGTCAGGTAAGCTGTATAGACTAATTTGTTGGATACAGCTGCCTGTCGTGCCCGTTACTGGCGGGATTTTAGGACGCTGCGTGAAGGCTACGGCGAATGTGAGCAACCGTGCAGCTTCGCTAGATAATTAGGGTACGTATACTATTTGGCCGGTACATTATTGTGATTTTAATATTGCTAACCACTGGGTAAAGGGGAGCGTGCACGGACGGTGGGAATCTGGACGGCAGCGCTGCTTTGTTGCTACTCTGAGGACCAAAGAGGGAGAATTAAGCCACGCGATTGCCCCACAGCCCCAACCATGACGCCACTGGTGGGCGGGGACTCGTTACCACCCTGGGGTTTCTTGCCTTGCTTAGCGGGATGTGTGTGTGCCCGCGGGACTCGAAGTGTGTGCCGGTTTGTTGCTTGCGCAGGACGGGTGTGCGTGTGTGCGCACTGGCTGCGGTCAGCGGAGCTCAGTGTTGAGAGATTGGTGGTTTTTCTGCTTGGTGGTGGGCGCGGAGCGCAAGTGTTGCTGATTCACTGCAGGTGTGTGGGTGAGTGTTGAGATAATTCAGCTTGAAATGCATTTAATTAATGGTTTTATTAACATTTACTATCCTTTCTTTATATTTCTACATGAGTGAAAATATGCAAGTCGTCTGAGTGGTTTTTAGTTTGACCAAAGGTAACTTGAAGCTCAGGCGCTTCCACAGCTCCCATAAATTCTAAGCAAATGAATGGGGAATTCATTCACTATCTCCAAGGTCAGACATCTAGACTCGACGCGAACGGTGTAAACTATGACGTGGCATGCAAATGAGTAACTTGTGACTTGTCTTATCTATCTTCAATAAAACCGTGTGGTTTCTGAATAAAGAGGGGCAGACGATGACAGAGGCTCAGAGAGAAACTCAGTAAAAACTTAGGTCCGGCTGTTTGGGCAATCTCTGCGACATTCTTCAGAAATCAGAAAAACTTTGAATCTACACACTCTGTGTTGAAGTCTTTTATTTCAATAGAGAAGTTTCGGGAAAGGCTAAGATCCATCAGTAGGCCGCTCGCAAGAGAAAGGGTCTCGGTTGAGTGATAGTGACGTGCTATGTACTGGGTGCTGTATCGACCAGTCTATTGGCAGGGTGGTTCCTTGCTGTCGGGTGTAATGTGTACTTGTGTTTATTGTATGTCCCTTTTAAGAGCAGTCTCGGGACTATTTTACGTGTTAATCGGCATATTCAATAAACATTTTGCACTTTCGCTACGCAGGTCTCCTGCCTTCTGTGTGCACGAACCGGTGGGTCCTGCTACATATATATTTATACATTTTCTTAGTGTAGCAGGGCCACCGGTTCGTTTGACACAGGAGGCAGGAGACGTGGGTACGAAAATACAAAAGATGTTTATTTTAACACAGATTAATAAAACTAGTCCGAAGACTGATCTTCACACAGACATACAACACGACACACATACGCGCACTCGCAACACACACGTCGGCAAGCGTTTGGTCGCTCAGCACCCGTACCCGGCACGCCACACACTCTCCACCACACACCCGTAGTGAATCAGTAACGGCAATTGATACACACTGGAATTAGTGCTCACACGTCCTCCACCAAAGCAACCGACCAGTCGCCAGGCTTTGCTGCCTTTGGCGAGTACGTGCATACACGCACACACACTCACACGCAACCACCGGACCGACGCGCTTCGGTCAGACACCTGCGCGCTCACACACACACACACACACAAGCACGTTTCGGGATCTACGCAGGTCGGGTCAGACACATACACACACACAAGCACGTCTCGGGACTGAAACGCTTCGGTTCATGCACATGCACGCGCGCACACACAAGCACGTTTCTCGACCGACGCACCACGGGTCACGTGCACACACGCACACACAACCCAGCAGTGCCAGTACCCGAACAAGATGGCAGGAAACAGGATCAATCACCAAAAGGGGTGGAAGTGAAACAGGATCCCCCAATTTGAGGTGGCAACGAAACACAAGATCCCCGAGTTTGGGGTGGCAACGAAACAGCGCCTTGTCTGGCCACCACCGTCCAAGCGCGCGCCCTCCTGCACACAGCCGTCAATGACATGAAAACACAAGAAAACAAACCATTTATAAAACCACGTACATACCACAACCGGATTAGCGGCGCCACACGATCGCACACTCTGTAGTCTCCACGCATCCTGACGTAGAGCAACGCTCGCGCCGCCACAAGGGCGCAGGAATGACGTATTTGCTCCGGGCGCGAGCCACGCACCCGTGAGATCTAATCAATGAAAATGCGTCAGGCACCGGCAACGAGACACCCGCTTTGAAGCCACTTACCCGACCAAATATGGCCATTAGATCCAGAATGGCCAAATAATCCAGAGAACCAGGCGCAAAGGACACCCGCGGGAAATCGATGTAGCGCAGCACTTGCGAAGCCACTACTCCCCACACAGCCAACCACTGCGTGAGAAGCAGTCGCGCCACTCACCATCTGCACGCCATGACGGACCTGGTGGTGGCAATCACGAACACTCAGTTGTCTCTAGAGCGCCTTAAATAAACTTCTGGTCTTTCTCATTGGCCGGCTGCCAAGTCTGCGGGTGGGGTTTTTGTCCATTTACCACATTAGTAACCTGTACAGTATATACGCGCGCTTGGACGGTGGTGGCTGGATGGGGCGCTGTTTCGCTGTCATCCCTGATCTTGTTTCGTTGCTACCCTCAATTTGATTGGCCCTGTTTCCTGGGACTACCGGAATGATACCGGATCCGACGTGAGTCGGTTGTGAAACGTGCTTGTGTGTGTGCGCGCGTGCATGTGTGTGACCCGAGGTGTGTCAGTCCGAAACGTGCTTGTGTGTGTGTGTGTGAGTGCGTGTATTTGTGTACTCATCGAAGGCAGCGAAGCCAAGCGACGGATTGTGTTGGTGGTGGTCGCGGGAGCACTAATCTCAGTGTGTATCAATTGCTGTTGTCGAGTCACTGCGGGTGTGTGGTGGAGTGTGTGTGCCGTGCAGTGTACGGGGTGCCGAAACGACCAATCGGTCGATAAGGGGACGCTTGCCGAGGTGTTGCGAGTGCGCGTATGTGTTGTGTTGTATGTCCTTCTTTTAAAGGTCAGTCTCGGCACTTTTTATTAAATTGTGTAAAATAACGTTATTTTTTGTACTTTCAAACCCACGTCTCCCAGCCTCCTGTGTCACAAAGAACCGGTGGCCCTGCTACATACACAACTCTACAATTTATTACTAAAATAAAAAACTATCTCAAACACAAACATTTTCTCAGCGTCATGAACAACTCTGATTGTTTTTTTTTTTCATCTGTTTATTTTCATTGCCATATTGCAACGAAATCATTTGCAACAGGTACAAAGTAACTCACCAGAGTTCGCCACCGGAAAACACGGTGCACTGCTTTAATCACACACTCTACTTGAAGAACACACAAGACAAGTAGCCAGGCCACTACTCTGGCTACACACTTCCCCGATGGTAGATTTACCATTACACACCAACAGTTATAAAAATAGACACACATGACCACCACATTACACACATCACAACAACACAAAAAGATCTACATAAAATGAACATTTACACACTGAAAATAACACTTATATACACAAATGTACAAAACCCGCCAGGATTTGTGGGTAATCCCTGGGCTAACCCCCCTTGCTGTGACTCCACACCCCCTGCTGGGTTTTCACACCTTCTGAGGCTCTGCTCCAGCACAGCACTCACAGCAGCGGATCGCCACAATATCCGATTAGAATAATTTAATTAAATTTAGTTGGTAAACTGTTTCAATTGAACTGCTACATTTAAGGGTGTTACACTGTGATGCATTTTTATGCAATCTATGAGCATCTACTCTCTGTCGTGATAATTTGGTTTTGCGAATTATCATTATCTTTGCTTGGATAATTACCCTTTGTACAGTGAGCATTGACTTTCAATCTAAATGTTCATCCTTACTTTTACTTACTAAAGTTCTGCTGGTTTAGTGAAACTTCTTAGTAATTTGTACACTTTGTGTGTGTGTTTGTGTGTGTGTGTGTGTGTGTGTGTGTGTGTGTACACACTTAATTATTAAATATTAAAACAATATATGTGGCGTTGGTTTAAAACCCAACAAAAACCGCATTGATGGACTCTGGTACCCCAGAGATAAACTATAACTGTTATGTGATTATTTATTACGTTTTCACTTGTTTCAATGAAGAAAGATCCAGCTCTTTCAAAAAAATCACTACAGACTTATCTTTTCAAACAAGTACTTTACTATCACTTTGCTCTGCTTTTTTCTGTTTCCACATGATCATTTTTTTACGGGGGTTCGCTTACACCATGTGGTGTCAGTGTAACATAACAATTACATGAGGTTTAGTCATGCCCTTCAGTTTCTGCACGTTCGCTCATTTTAGACAAGATCTGTTCTACATTACGGAACACTCTAAGAGTCGCAGATTTTCATGTTGCATTTAAGCGTTAAAATTACGACAAATATGCAGCGTCCTAGTCGTTAAATTTATTATTAGAAAAAAAAACACACAGGAATCACAAATAATGGAAGCGTCCGGACAAAGGCCCAAACGGAATTACAACTACATCGCTTTGTTTCTGTTTTTGCTCTTTGGCTTTGGCCTACATATTTCTACTCAGATAGGATACATTATTTTTGAAGAGATTCAAATCGGATCTGTCGTCGGAAATATTGCTAAGGATTTGGGTCTCGATGCAAACACTTTGATGGACAGACGATTCCGTATCGTTTCAGGATTGAAAGATGCTCTTTTTGAGGTAAATAAAAATAACGGCGAGTTCCCTTTCATAGTCAGGTCACTTCGACGTCAGTCAGAGACCTGACTATGGGACATCGGATGCTTTAGCCATTCGCGTTCATTCTTACAAACCGGCCAATGAACAGTCAAGTTCAATGGCTGCATGAATTTGCATGCCACCTCTGACCCGTACCAGCTGGTATAAAAGGGCGGTGGCGTGCCACATGCAAATACCTTGGCCGGTTTGTAAGAATGAACGCGAATGGCTAAAGCATCCGATGTCCCATAGTCAGGTCTCTGACTGACGTCTCGTTCCCTGACTTATTC
>MU204250.1:50157-83719 GCA_017309775.1 Paedocypris sp. Pulau Singkep
AGGGAACAGAGGTTACGCAAGTAACCAAGACGTTATATGTTAATAAAAACATTGACAGGGAAGATTTGTGTGAAGCAAGTATTGTGTGCTTAATTAACCTGAAAATAGCAGTTGAAAATCCTCTTGAAATATATTACGTCGGAGTCGAAATAAAAGATACGAACGACCACAGTCCTCGGTTTCCAGAGAAAGAACAGCATTTTGAGATATCTGAAAGCACGGCTGCTGCCCGATTCGAACTTCAAGCTGCAAGAGATCCTGACATTGGTAGCAACTCAATTCGGCAATATAAACTAGCAAAAAATAAATATTTCGACCTGGAAGTCCGAGATGGTGATGGTGATGACAAATATCCAATTTTGGTTTTACTTAAATCTTTAGACCGGGAAATAAGTTCTGACCATAGACTAATTTTGACTGCAGTGGATGGAGGTACCCCTCCGAAATCGGGCACATTAAACATTACAATTTCTGTTCTCGATTCCAACGACAATCGTCCAGTTTGTAGCAAGGACGTTTTTTCTGTTGCCCTTTCAGAAAACACACCCGTTGGCTCAATTATAGCACACGTTAATGCTACTGATTCTGACCAGGGTCTGAATGGAGATATTGTTTATACTCTGGGAAAAATTAGCAGGCGACAAGTTTACGAAACATTTAGTCTTGATCGTCGGCAAAATTACAATCAAAGAACAAATTGATTTTGAAGAAAACAACGTTTATAGATTGACTGTTCAGGCCACTGATAGAGGTCAACCTCCGATGTCCACAGACTGTAGAGTTATTATAAAAATCACAGACGAAAACGACAACCGTCCAGAAATAGAGGTTATCTCTTTCCAATGCTGTTTCTGAGGATTCAAAACCCGGAACTGTAATTTCGTTAATAAGTATCTCAGACCGAGACTCTGGTAATAATGGTAAGGTTATTTGCAGTATTTCGGACAATATTCCTTTCGAGCTAAAGCAATCTTTTCAGGAAAATGTTTTTTCTTTAACAACCAAAGAGCGATTGGACCGAGAACTGGTCGCGGACTATAAAATAACAATCACAGCAATCGATTTAGGCCAGCCCTCTCTTTCAACTTTTAAAACACTAGCAGTTCAGGTGACAGATGTTAACGATAATAACCCAGAGTTCATCAAAAATCCCGTAGAAATGTATTTAATTGAAAACAACTTACCCCGTATATCAGTGTTTTCTGTGAGCGCGTCAGATAAAGATATAAACGAAAACTCCGCGGTCTCGTATCAAATTGTCAGAGGAAACGGAACAGAACGTGACATGTCTTCATATTTCAATATTAATCAAGAAACAGGCGTCGTTTATGCACTAAAAGGTTTTGACTTTGAAAGTATTAAATCATTTGATTTTCAAATCGTGGCGACAGACTCGGGCTCTCCCTTCCTCAGCAGTAACGTGACGGTAAAGGTGTTTATTCTGGACCAGAATGACAACGCACCAGTGATTTTACACCCAGTCAGCGCTAACGGTTCTGCTGAGGGTGTGGAGGAGATTCCCCGCATCATTTGGTGACTAGTCCGAGCATATGACGCAGATATAGGATACAACGGTTGGTTGTTGTTTTCGCTGCTGGAGGTGAGCGATCACAGTTTGTTCGGTCTGGACCGCTATACTGGACAGATCAGAAGCCTTCGCTCATTCACAGAAACAGACGAGGCCCAGCACAAGCTGGTCATACTGGTGAAAGACAATGGGAACGTTTCTCTGTCGGCGACTGTGATAGTGAAAGTGGTGGAGCCCAAAGAGGCTTTCGCGGCGTCTGATGTGAATAACGCAGTGGGCCAGGAAGAAAATCAAGTGACTCTTTATCTGACGTTGACTTTGGGTTCGGTGTCGGTGCTTTTTGTCATCAGCATCATCGTGTTGATCGTGATGCAGTGCTCGAAATCCACAGACTATTCATCAAAGTACTTACAAGAGCCGAACTACGATGGGACTCTGTGTCACAGTATCCAGTACAGATCAGGAGACAAACGCTTCATGTTAGTTGGACCCAGAATGAGTGTCGGCTCCACTATAGTCCCGGGCAGTAATGGAAACACGCTAGTCATTCCAGATCGCAGAAGGAGAAGCTCAGGGGAGGTAAGACAAGTGCGTTTTGTCTTTACATTTTAAAGCTCTGATGTGTTTTGTTTTGTTTTTTCGATTGTTTTTTTCCAGCAACTGAATGTGTTTTGCTTTGAAGTTAAATATTTTTTATCATATAGGGAGATAAAAACAAATGGTGACTTTTTGCCTCAGTCAATAAGCAAGTATTTTTGTTGCAATTGTAGATGTATTATTGTTATTATTATTATTATTATTATTATTATTATTATTATCATTAGTGTTTGTTATATTGATATGTCATTATATCACGTATTTGATATGTATAGGTTTATTTGATTAGAAACAAATATAACGTAGTTAAAATACTTACACGTTTTTTCCCATACACATTTCAGAAACGCATTTAGTTTGTTTAAATGTGCAAACAAAGCATGTTTACTTTTGGAAAATGTAAACAATGTGATATTCAATCCATTTTTAAAGAACATAATTATCTTTCCAATGCAAGACTGAATGTATATTATATTTTTTTTTGTTAGCACATTTTTTTTCAATAGCTGGTTTAGACTTTCTTAAACGGCTTTGAAAATTGATCAAATTGTCGAAACGGTATGTAGCAGCCCGGTTGAACGAAAAAGGAAGGTTTCACTCCTTAACTGATGTGTGCTCAGAATGTCGTTTTATTTTCTTCTTTTGTCAACATCACAGCACTCTCACAACACCGTACGAGCTATAATGAAAAGATACAGAAAATCAAACAATATAGTATATAATTATTATTTAACAAAACAAATAAACTTAAATATTGCAGATTCTGTATTTAGATTTATATATATATATATATATATATATATATATATATATATATATATATATATATAGTATACATATAAAATATATCTAAATTTACAATTAATAGGCTAACAAACATGGCAAACATACTTGCGAAACACAAACATCAAACAACAACTAAACTGACCTTGTGCGTCCTTCAACCAGGTTCTAGTTATCATAATATACAAATTAATTATCCCCCTCCCCCTCTCTGTTCATGCGCTATTCTCCGTTCCGCTGAAACTCGGTCAGAATGCCTTCAAAATAAAAGTTTTTTATCGGAGGAATAACTGAAAGTTATGAAATTACGAAATCAAATAAAATAAACACTCTTTGAATATTTAAACAAACACAGAAGAAACTTAGGAAATACCTAACTAGTATATTTATTATTAAACTCAAATGAAATAACTTAAGGTTATTTACACGGTAAATAAAAACAAAAATTTATTAAGCTTTAAACTTGTCATGATCCACGGGTCATTACAAAACTTCAGTACATTCTGTAGTAACTCCAATTCTTATATTAACATCGACGGTGGTCAATCGCTATGCGTACTTTCTTGTCTGTATGATATTGTAGTTGATTTGATGTTGCTAACATGCAATGTAGTTTTGAACTCACAAGGTGTCAGTAAAGTATTTGATCACAGCTGACGTCATCGGCTCTGGTCCCTCCTTTTTTATATTTCTCGGCTCGTTTTAATTTCGTCCTTCGACATTCGATCGTTACAGCCTTTATGAGTTTCTTCCATTTGCGTTTGTTTGTTTATATATATATATATATATATATATATATATTTTTTTTTTTCTTAACACTGAATTTGGGAATATCGCAGACAGTGCTTGATCGAGTCAAAAAGAGGATTCAGGGCTGTTGACGTTATTTGAGTACGAAACAAAGAGGATACGGACACTGGTTAGAGGGGAGCGTCAAAATGACCGTGCTAGTGACATTGTTTTGTTGTGTGGTTACGGCACAGGCGCAAATCCAGTACTCTATCTTGGAGGAGAAAAAAGATGGAGCTGTTGTTGGATATCTCGCAAAGGACTTGGGAATAGATCACAGGAGCTTAAAAGAGAGAGGATTCCGCATCGTCTCAACCTCAGATGAGTCGATGTTTAGTGTGAATCCGAATGACGGCGTGCTGTATGTGAAAGATAAAATAGACAGAGAGCAGGTTTGTGACAAAAGCGTACCGTGTTTGATCAACCTTAAGGTCGCTTTGGAAAACCCACTAGAGATTCACTACGTGTCGGTCGAGATTTTGGACTTAAATGATCACGCGCCGAGTTTTCCAAAGAGCGAAATGCGTCTAGAGATTGGTGAATCTTCCCTGTCGGGCGCGCGATTTCAGCTGCAGGCAGCGCGCGATCACGACAGCGGTAGTAACTCAGTCCATCATTACAAACTCAGTCATAATGATCATTTCAGACTTGAGGTAAAAGATCGTGGAGAGGATGGTAAAATCCCGATAATGATTTTACAAAAACCTTTAGACCGTGAGCTGACGAAAAGCATTACCTTACAATTAACAGCTTTTGATGGTGGGAAACCTGCTAAATCAGGTGCTATGGAAATAGTTATAAATGTTATAGATATAAATGACAACGTCCCGGTGTTTTCAAAAGATGTTTATTCAGTAATGTTAAATGAAAATATGCCAATTGGTACAACCGTTATACAGGTTAATGCCACTGATTCGGATGAAGGCTCTAATGGTGAAATTGTTTATTCATTTGGTGAAAATGTAAATAGCAAAATACAAAGCCTTTTTAACATTAATAGCATCACGGGTGAAATAACTGTAAAAGGACTTGTAGATTATGAGGACAAAGATAGTTATGAGATTGATATACAAGCATCTGACAAAGGAACTGCTTCGCATACAACAGATAAAAGTGTAATGATTAACATTATTGATATTAATGATAATGAACCTGAAATAGAGGTCACGTCTCTTTCTAAAGATATTCCAGAGGACTCTAGACCAGGAACTACAGTGGCTTTAATAAGAGTCACTGATATAGATTCTGGACTTAATGGTAAAGTGTCTTGTTTCATTGACGGTGACTTACCTTTTAAACTTTTACCATCCTCACAATACAGTACATTTTCCTTAGTTTCCACTTTGCCTTTAGACAGAGAAGGAGTACCTCAGTATGAAATTATATTGTATGCAAGAGATGCAGGACAGCCATCACTATCGTCCGTTAAAACTATTACTGTACTTCTATCAGATGTTAATGACAACAGTCCAGAGTTTAAGTTCTCACCATATGTGTTTTATGTTCTGGAAAATAACATTCCTGGCAATTCTCTGTTCTCAGTGTCTGCAACTGACAATGACTTAGAAGAAAATTCTATAGTTAGGTATCACATATATAGTCGGGGAACTGAGGAAAACAGGTTGGCATCATATGTTAATATACACTCTGAAAATGGTGAGATTTATGCACTTAAAAGTTTTGATTTCGAAAGTGTAAAGTCCTTCGCGTTTCAGGTCGTGGCGACAGACTCGGGTTCTCCCTCCCTCAGCAGTAACGTGACGGTGAATGTGTTTATTCTGGACCAGAACGACAATGCACCTGTGATTATATATCCAGTCAGCGCTAACGGTTCTGCTGAGGGTGTGGAGGAGATTCCCCGCAATGTGAACGCAGGTCATTTGGTGACTATAATCCGAGCCTATGATGCAGATATAGGATACAACGGCTGGTTGTTGTTTTTGCTGCTGGAGGTGAGTGAACACAGTCTGTTCGGTCTGGACCGCTATACTGGACAGATCAGAAGCCTTCGCTCATTCACAGAAATAGATGAAGCCCAGCACAAACTGGTCATACTGGTAAAAGACAATGGGAACGTTTCTCTGTCGGCGACAGCGACCATGATAGTGAAAGTGGTGGAGTCTAAAGAGGCGTTTGCGGCGACTGATGTGAATAACGCAGTGAGAGACGAGGAGGAAACCCAGGTGACGCTTTATCTGATGGTGACTTTGGGCTCGGTGTCGGTGCTTTTTGTCATCAGCATCATCGTGTTGATCGTGACGCAGTGCTCGAAATCCACAGACTATTCGTCAAAGTATCTACAAGAGACTAACTACGATGGGACTCTGTGTCACAGCATCCAGTACAGATCAGGAGACAAACGCTACATGTTAGTTGGACCCAGAATGAGTGTCGGCTCCACTATAGTCCCGGGCAGTAACGGAAACACTATGGTCATCCCAGATCGTAGGAGGAGAAACTCAGGGGAGGTAAGAATACAACTATTATTTAAGTCAATAGTACGGCAAAAAGTGTTTCGTTAAACTGCGTACGGTTGAACCATTGCAAATTGAATTAGCGAATTGAAGTAATTTTGGTTAAAATAGAGTGCTTTTTTTAGATAGAGTGCTTTTTAAATAGATGTTTTTTTAACATTTTTTTTTATTATTATAATCTTTTGTTTTGTCCTCAGTTGTGTGTTCCGTATTGCCCCGTTGTGAACGGATCGACCGGGTCGCTGTCTGTGGTCCTGAATTCCAACTGACGCGTTTTAAAGCGAGTTTTTCCATATTCGTTCGTTCGCTTGATTAAACCTCCGAGAGCACTTCATGCTTACGCCTTTTGTATTAAGATGTACTCTATATCAATGCAATGAAAGGGCAGAATCGCGAGATGTCAGTATGAGTCTGTCTGAAAAGGTTTAAAGAACCTCCCTATTTTCTGTTCTTACGTACTCGAGCCACCTGTGCTGCTGCCTACTCGGAGCGTTTTGCTTGAAGGTTTTCTTTGGATGATATGCGGAATTTTGATTTGGATGTATTTCCATTTTTTAGTTTAACTTTTGCTGTGATTTTGTGAAAACATCGTGAAGCGACTCTAGACAAAATGGGACAGAGCCGGACTGAAAAATGGCTGAAGCGGCTTGTGAAAAACCTCATTATTATTGTGTCAGTGTTCTCACGGACAGTCTTGGCGCAGTTGCGCTACTCGACGTTTGAAGAGCAAAATGGAGCTGCTGTTGGAATCGTAGCGAAGGATTTAGGTTTTGATCACAGAAGCTTGAAAGATCGAGGATTCCGCATTGTTTCTAGCTCTGGCGAGTCGACGTTCAGCCTGAAAGACGGTGTTTTGTACGTGAATGGAAAGATTGATCGAGAGGATGTGTGTGAAAGAAAAGCACCGTGTCTGATTAATTTGAAAATAGTGTTAGAAAATCCTCTCGAGATTCATTATGTTACGATTGAGGTTTTGGACGTAAACGATAACAGTCCGATATTTCCAATGAAAGAAAAGCGTTTGGAAATAGGCGAATCAGTACTCCCGGGAGCGCGCTTCCAGCTTCAGGCTGCACGTGATCCCGACAGCGGCAGTAATTCTGTTCATGTTTATAAAGTAAGTCACACAGATTATTTTCGGATTGATACTGTTGATCGTGACGAAGACGGAAAGGTTCCCGTGTTGATTTTGCAAAAACCACTTGATAGAGAATTAACGAAAACTATTAAATTGGAAATAACTGCTATAGATGGAGGCAAACCACCGAAGTCTGGTACAATGGAAATAATTATAGACGTGCTAGATATAAATGATAATGCTCCTGTATTTACTACAGATGCGTATTCTTTGACAATAGATGAAAATACTCCAATTGGTACGATTATTTTAAATATAAACACAACTGATTTAGACGACGGGCAAAACGGAGAAGTCGTTTATTCATTAGGACACAATGTCAATCAAAAATTGCAAAAATTATTTGATATTAATCCAACCACAGGAGAAATTATTGTCACAGGTCTTTTAGATTTTGAGTCAAAGGACAAATATCAAATTGACATTCTAGCGTCAGATAAAGGGACTGTGCCTTTGTCAAATGAAAAAAGTGTAACCATAAAAATTAACGACTTAAATGATAATGTCCCACAGATAGAAGTGACGTCGTTCTCCAGTGCTGTTCGTGAAGACTCTAAACCTGGAACCACAGTTGCTTTAATAAGTCTCTCTGATTTAGATTCAGAACTTAATGGTAAAATCACTTGTACATTATCCAATGATTTGCCATTTAAATTGATGTCTTCTACGCAGGAAAACACGTTCTCTTTAGTTACGACATCATTTCTTGACAGAGAAGCAGTTTTGTCCTATAACATTGCAATAGAAGCAAAAGATGCAGGTCAACCTCCACTGTCCTCTGTTAAAACTATCACTGTGTGGGTATCAGATGTGAATGATAATAGTCCAGAATTTTCTTCATCGCCATACGAATTTTATATCATGGAAAATAACATCCCAGGCAAATCTCTATTTTCTGTGTCTGCATTTGACAAAGACACAAGTGAAAATAACCAGGTGAATTATCACATCTACAGAGAAAGTGGTACAGAAAACAAACATGCCACTTTCATTAACATTCACTCTGAAAGTGGTGAGATTTATGCTTTAAAAAGTTTTGATTTTGAAAGCACAAAATTGTTTGAGTTTCATGTCGTGGCGACAGACTCGGGCTCTCCCTCCCTCAGCAGTAACGTGACGGTAAAGGTGTTTATTCTGGACCAGAACGACAACGCACCTCTGATTTTATACCCAGTCAGTGCTAACGGTTCTGCTGAGGGTGTGGAGGAGATTCCCCGCAATGTGAACGCAGGTCATTTGGTGACTAAAGTCCGAGCCTATGACGCAGATATAGGATACAACGGCTGGTTGTTGTTTTCGCTGCTGGAGGTGAGCGATCACAGTTTGTTCGATCTGGACCGCTATACTGGACAGATCAGAAGCCTTCGCTCATTCACAGAAACAGACGAGGCTCAGCACAAACTGGTCCTACTTGTGAAAGACAATGGGAACGTTTCTCTGTCGGCGACAGCAACTGTGATAGTGAAAGTTTTGGAGCCCAAAGAGGGTTTTGCGGCATCTGATGTGAGTAACACAGTGACAGACAAGGAGGAAACCCAGGTGACGCTTTATCTGACGGTGACTTTGGGTTCGGTGTCAGTGCTTTTTGTCATCAGCATCATCGTGTTGATCGTGATGCAGTGCTCGAAATCCACAGACTATTCATCAAAGTACTTACAAGAGCCGAACTACGATGGGACTCTGTGTCACAGCATCCAGTACAGATCAGGAGACAAACGCTACATGTTAGTTGGACCCAGAATGAGTGTCGGCTCTACTATAGTCCCGGGCAGTAACCAAAACACTCTAGTCATTCCAGATCGCAGGAAGAGAGACTCAGGGGAGGTAAGAAATTATATCAATATATTTTTTTAATTTTTAACCTAGGCTTGTTGGTTACGTTTTGTATGCAGATTGTTCACCTCTAGCACATTGCTTCTCAGCTCCCTCTTCAGGATTACTCCTACCCCATTTCTCTTCCTATCCACACTATGGTAGCATAGTTTGTATCCTCTTCCGTTACTACGTGCTTTGCTGCCCTTCCACCTTGTCTCTTGCACACACAGTATATCTACCTTCCTTCCCTCCATCATGTCTGCTCTCTGCCTTTCCCTGTCATTCTGCTAACGTTAAGAGTCCCTATTCTCAGACCTATGCTCCTGCCCATCCTCTTCTCTCTGTCCTTCTGCCTCCTTTCCTTCTTCGACCAACAGTAGCCCAATTTCCACCGGCACTGTAGGTCAACAGTACCAGTGGCTGATCCGGTATGAAGTCTTGCATGGTTCATTTTTGACAAGTTTTACGACGGATGCCCTTCCTCACGTAACCCTCACGTAAACTACTACTACCACTACATTTTGTGCGCTTTGAGACGGTTAAACTGTGAAAAGCGCCTTACAAATACTCATTATTATTATTATTATTATTATTATTATTATTACTACTATTGAGTAGTAGTAGTAGTAGTAGTTTATTGTCATCACAGCATTAGGGTACAACACTGTAACGGAATTACAAGAGAGGGCCGCAGCGCATTAGGTGCACCGCTGCTATCTTCTTGGAAACCAAAACAGAGCAAGTGCAATGCATTTCAGACAAACAGTTGCAGACATACAGAGTTACATTTGACTATGTTACGCATAGACGCTCTGGAAATTTTTTTATCTTGAGACACATGAGGAATTTGACAGAAAAGGTAAAGTTGTTGTGAGAACCCAGTGAGTGTCCCTTATCAGTTTTTGTCAAGTGTTCAGAAATCAAATCAAATCAAAGTCTCCCTACAGAAAAAACAGACTGCCAGGATGGCTTTGGAAGAGAAGCCCAAGCTGATCCTGCGTTCGCCAGCCACAGTGTGTGTGTGTGTGTGTGTGGGGGGGGGGGTTGTTATTCAAAGCCAATAAAAACTATTTCAGATTCAGGGTTAATTTTAGAATCATAATCAATAATGACAGTCCCTGCAACCATTCCTGACAATGGGGAGAAATGTGGACATCTCCTGTGGTCTTGCAGAAAAAGTCCAGTCGTCAAAACCAGCCGACGGTCACTATGCTTCCTGATGTTGTCTGTACGTCTCTGTCCTTCCTCGGTGTGGCTGAGATGTTACTATTTAGTCCATCGAACAGAGCCAACCCACTGATGTCATCCCGATGGCAGCATATTCAGCACCTCCAGGGTCTTCTTTAGATCTGTGTTCGGCCAGGCAGTCAATAATGTCTCCCACAGCTTTCACCAATCTTCTGATACACCAGAGTGATACCTCCGCCAATCTGTATCATTCCGGTGAAAAACCAAAACATAAATTGATTTTCCACATTCTCAAAAGACAATAGTTCCAGGCAGCTCGAGCGGTGAGTCTCGGACACACCCTGCAGTGAGTGTCTCAAATTTTTCTTTGGGGAAAGATTTTTCCAAAAGTGCTCAGTGACCATATAAAAAAAACTTCATATTCCTTTGAAAACAAAACCAGCAGAGCTTCAAAAAAAATAGACAAAAGCCTTCAGCGATAGATAGCAGAGCTGGAGAGACTGCTCTTGTCGACAGCGGTAGAGGAAGGGGCTTTGTACGGCCTTAGAACCGGCACTGAAGTCACTGGCTTGCAACCCCTGTGGCTATCTTATGTGGCTTTTAGTACAGAGTAATGTGAACCTTGAGTAGTTTAATGTCAATTAAGTTCAACATTATGGGTTGTCTTAGGCTTTGTTTAGGGTCTGCTCACAAGTCTGTTCGTAAATCCATCATAATCTACAGAATTATCGCAATGAATAATCGGTAATGTGTGTAGATAACATTAAATAAATGATAAGACAGTCTACCACTTATCCTCACTATAAAAATGTGTCCTTTGTCACACTGAGCAGTCAATCACATCTTTTCAAACATGTATCTTCCCACACAACCACATTGATGACTATCAAGCTATGACTTGTTAGCTGTCAGAAGTTACGCTTGCGGTAATTTACGCCAGCAGAGAGACTTTTATGTTGATCTCTTTTTGAACTTTTATTTTGGACTGTTTCCTGCAACATCGGAGTTTGTTGTTTTTCCCACTATCACTTTCTGATTTGCTTTGGTTTACTTTAGTTAATAATCTGTTTTGTTTAGTTTTGTTTTGTTTGATACCTGCTTTATTTTTTAACACTCTGTCATCTGATCGATCTTTCAACAATTCCCGTGTTTATTTTGATCCCTCATGATCGTTTCTGTTATGTTTTGTTTTGTAATTAAAGGCATCTTTTGCATTTGGGTCTGAGCTCCCTTTGCTCCCTGATTCGTGACAGTTAACCTCCCTTTTTTTCTTAGATGAAATATATATAAAACAAATCTGGTACTTTAAAAAGGTAACTACAATTTCTTTACAGATGCCACAATTTTAAGGACATTTCATCATATATTACAAAACACAGTGATTCCAGGAATGCCTGTGTTTGTAGTCACGTGGTTCATTGTTTTCACTTGTTTCAGGAATTTTTAAATGTATTTAAATTGCAACTGATGTCTTCTGTGAACTATGTTTTCAGTTTCTTTATTAAATGTTTGTGTTTGATGTCAATACGGACTCTGCCTTTTTGCCCTGCAACGATCAGCAACAGAATGAGAGAACCTTTTGAGTCTTAGTTCAGTTCTATTGTTCGTTTCATCTGTCAATCACATTTTAAGTATTGCACTGCATCATATGGTTCATGAAAACCACAACATTGATTTCACTCTCAGGGAGCTGAGATGCGCTAATCATGGTCGAAACGCTCTTTTGCAGTGAGGAACCTGTTCGCATGGTGTCAGTGTTCATCAAAAATAAGGGTTAGTGCAGCTGCTCATCTTGGGCACAGTCCCTCTCGGCACCGATCGGTTCAACGTGGTGTCGACGCTCTGAAAAGACCCGCACGCTTTGTTTCACGGGATTCTCCGTCAAATGGACTTCAATGGTCAGCGTTTGATGTGAAACTGAACCAAATTTCGGTGGATTATTTTCAAACCACCGATTTGTTTTCTCAAGATGCAACAAAGCGTGAGTGTGTCGTGGCTCCCAATGCTTGCGCTGGTGCTTTTTGCGGTTGTTTTTTGGCGAGGAATCTGTGCACAAATTCGATATTCTCTTCCAGAGGAGCAGAAAGAAGGAGCTGTGGTCGGGAATCTCGCTAAGGATTTAGGTCTCGATCCCAGGACGTTAAAGCAGAGAGGATTCCGAATCGTTACTACTGCTGGAGATGCTCTATTCAGTGTAAACCAGAATGACGGTGTTTTAAGTGTGGACGGCGTTGTAGACCGGGAGGCGGTGTGCGAGAAAAGCAGCTCGTGTGTTGTTAATCTTAAAATCGCGTTGGAAAACCCGCTAGAAATCCACTACGTATCGATAGATGTTGTGGACATCAATGATCATGTGCCGACATTCCCGGAGAAACAAAAGCGCCTGGAAATATCTGAGTCTGCTTTAACTGGAGCGCGTTACCAGTTACAAGCGGCGCGCGACCCGGACGGAGGCACGAACTCCGTTCAGCAATATAAACTGAGCCATAATGATAATTTCAGGATAGAAGTGAAAGATCGTGGAGAAGACCGAAAGATGCCGTTTCTAGTTCTCCAGAAACCCTTAGACAGAGAAAGCAGCAGCAGACACAAGTTGTTACTCACTGCGCTCGATGGAGGGCGACCTCCTAAATCTGGATCAATGGAAATAATAGTTGATGTTCTGGATGTGAATGACAATATGCCTGTCTTCACACAGGATGTTTATTCTGTAATGCTGCCAGAAAATGTGCCAGTGGGAACCATTGTTCTTCAGATTAACGCTACAGATATGGATGATGGCTCGAATGGAGAAGTATTTTATTCCTTTGGAAAAGACTTAGACAGTCGACTATTGAAGCTTTTTGATTTAAACTCTGGTACTGGTGAAATGACTGTGATTGGCTCTATTGATTTTGAAGAGATGAGACAGGTTGAAATTGATATTCAAGCATCAGATAAAGGACCGGTTCCACTAACATCCGACAAGAGCATAAATATTAAAATCATAGACATTAACGATAATGCTCCTGAAATTGAAGTAACATCATTTTCTAGAGCAGTGCCAGAAGACTGTAAGATTGGTACTACAGTAGCTTTGATCAGTGTCAGTGATTTGGATTCTGGTGTCAATGGAAAAGTGTTGTGTTACATGACAGAAAACCTCCCCTTTCGACTGACCACGACTTCTCAAGATAACATTTACTCGTTGGTCACTGCCGCGTCACTTGATCGAGAGACTGTTTCTCAGTATGATATTACACTAGTAGCCAATGATGCCGGACAACCTCCGTTATCTTCAGCTAAAACTATAAGTGTTCAGGTGTCAGATATAAATGACAACAGTCCCAAATTTTCTTTCTCACCTTATGCTTTTTATGTGATGGAAAACAATGTACCAGGAAAGTCGCTGTTTTCTGTGTCTGCCTCGGATTGTGATTTGAATGAAAATGCTGCTTTAAGTTATAACATTTTGAGAGATGCCAGAGATGAAACTAAATTTATGTCATTCCTTAATATAAACTCTGAAAGAGGTGAGATTTATGCACTTAAAAGTTTTGATTTCGAAAGTGTAAAATCCTTTGAGTTTCAAGTCGTGGCGACAGACTCGGGTTCTCCATCCCTCAGCAGTAACGTGACAGTGAAGGTGTTTATTCTGGACCAGAATGACAACGCACCTGTGATTTTATATCCAGTCAGCGCTAACAGTTCTGCTGAGGGTGTGGAGGAGATTCCCCGCAATGTGAACGCAGGTCATTTAGTGACCAAAGTCCGAGCCTATGACGCAGATATAGGATACAACGGCTGGTTGTTGTTTTCGCTGCTGGAGGTGAGTGATCACAGTCTGTTCGGTCTGGACCGCTATACTGGACAGATCAGAAGCCTTCGCTCATTCACAGAAACAGACGAGGCTCAGCACAAACTGGTCATACTGGTTAAAGACAATGGAAATGTTTCTCTGTCGGCGACAGCGACTGTGATAGTGAAAGTGGTGGAGCCCAAAGAGGCTTTTGCGGCATCTGATGTGAATAACGCAGTGAGGGATGAGGAGGAAACCCAGGTGACGCTTTATCTGATGGTGACTTTGGGCTCGGTGTCGGTGCTTTTTGTCATCAGCATCATCGTGTTGATCGTGATGCAGTGCTCGAAATCCACAGACTATTCATCAAAGTATTTACAAGAGCCGAACTACGACGGGACTCTGTGTCACAGCATCCAGTACAAATCAGGAGACAAACGCTACATGTTAGTTGGACCCAGAATGAGTGTCGGCTCCACTATAGTCCCGGGCAGTAATGGAAACACACTAGTCATCCCAGATCGCAGGAGAAGAGACTCAGGGGAGGTAAGAAATTTGTTATTTTAGAGATCTGCATATCAATATATTTAATAAGTGTAACCCAGGATTAAATTTTCGTGAATTGTTTATCCCTGATTTGTAAATATGAACAATTATACTGTAGTTAATAAAGAGCAGCACGGTGTCACGGTACAGCGGTCACCTCTTAGCAGGAAGGATCCATTTTGAGACTGACTATGTGTAAGATTGTTAATCTTTCTTGGAGGCTTTGTCATAATTTTAAATCAGTCAGGTGTTTCATCATGGCCGGGATGGTGCAGGTCTCTGTCGAAGGCAGTTGTTCAGAAGCTGGATCCAGGAGCAATGCATGAGCCGACACAGCGTTAGGGTTAAACACGTGTTTATTTTGCCGTTACAATGCATTACTCCCTAACAGTCATGAAATAATAATAATAATAATAAATAATAATAAGAATAAGAATATGAGTATTTGTAGGGCGCTTTTCACAGTTTTAACTGTCTCAAAGCGCACGTGTAAATATGTAAGGGAAGTGTTGTTTTTTATTCATTTGATCGTCTGGATTGTTGGTGTTAAGTAAATGGCTGCGGTTATGACAAGACAAAGACAAAGACCAGCGAGCAAGCACATACGCGACAGTGGCCAAGTAAAAAAACCTCTTTAACCAGGAAAAAACCTGAGGAGAACCCGGCTCACTGGTGCCAGTCTCCTCCGGCATTCTAACACTACAAAATCAATGCGTTGGTTGTTCCGCGCCATTTTTAACGATGATTCCGGAAAGGTGTTTCCCTCCCCAGTGGGGAAGAGGCGGCTCCACTTCTCCACGCCAACAGCGTCATCAGGTCCACAGAGGTCCAGGAAGCATCACAGATGATCCCGAAGCTCCTAGGAGATTCCGGTCGTACGACACTTGGCGCTCAGGAGAGGAGGGGAGAGGAAAAAAAAAAAACAAAAAAAAATGTTCTGAAAAAACTTTTATTTTCTGAAGGTGCAGGTGTAATTCGGTTCCGAGCACTAACTAGGCAGCCTTTCTATACGATATATTAATATTATCTGTAAGTTATTATAACAGGTCAATATGTGCTTCATTGAAGAGACGCGTCTTCAGTCTAGACTTAAATTGACTCACTGATTTTGAGTCTCGAACTGGACTAGGCAGAGCATTCCATAGCTAGGGTGGATCTTGCGGATCTTTTATACCCTAAATGAGGTCATATATTGCTTGAATATCAACAGGATGCGAGATTTGTAGGAGGACGGAAGCACGTGATATCTATTCTAAACAAAGATAGATGTTGCTATGGTGATGCGTAATCAGGTCTCCATTCGGCCTTCAAAGATCTCAACATGGAGAAAATGAGAATAACATTATTAAACAATAAATATAAGTTTTTATATTCTGAATATTATCTTTGGTCAATCATAAATTAATATAAGTTCTGAGTTTGACTTCTGAGTTATTATTAAGAAGCTTTTCACAGTTTTAACTGTCTCAAAGCCGACTATGTAAATATGTAAAATAATTATCACTTTTTATTCATTTGATTGTCTGGTTATTGGTGTTAAATAAAATACTATGATTAGAACAAGAAAGTATTAATAAATATAATATAAATAATCAAACAAATATCAGGGTTTCTTGGTTAAAAGTTTCTTAACCTTTGACACAGATTTTAGCTCTCTGAGCTCAGTCTGTCCTTGCTTTCGATAAGACTACAGACTGGAGGCAGACGTGGCGATTACCGAAATTCAGATTTACTTAAGGATCAGAATATCTTGTATAGAAATCTTCACCGCACATACGCAGAGAAAAATAAGTCAAAAAACAAAACAACTTCTAGATAGCCACGTACACGAATATCAAAAACAATTCAAAGACCTTCAATCACTCAGACAAGCGGTGTCTGGCTGTGCTGCGTTTACTTAAGATTAATATTATATTCAGTTATAGGATTTAAGATATTCTAAATAAGATTTAACTTATTAAATAGTTAACAATTCTAACACTATGGTCTATCTGTGTGGAGTTTCACATTCTCTTTGTGTTGTGTGGGTTCTCTCCTGGTCTCGAGTTTCTACCTTCTGTCCAAAATCGTACATTTTATGCGAATCGAAGTATTGGCTTAAGTGTGAGTGAACATTTGTGTATACGTTTTTTCCCTCTCTGCATATGGCTTGCCACTAATCCAGCCTCTCAATAGGAGTAAGAGGTAAAAAAAGGATGGATGGAAATTTTTATAAAGTTTTCTGAAAGATCCGGATATTATATTTGGCCAACAGTCAAATCTTTCTTTCTAACATTTAGTCAGATTGAGGCTTTAGTTTGACCTACTGCTGTGGGATTTCTGTTAACCTGTTAACGTGTCCTTACTGTTTACATTTTCTCTGAATGTTCTCAGTTGTTCTGAATATTTTGTGAGAATGATAGGATGATTTGGGGCTTAAAGATCATGCTATTTTATACATCTCTTTACGAAAATAATTTCACTGCAACTTTCAGTGCAAGCGGTGCGCTTCATTCATTCACACAAATGCCTCTGACGCACAATCGGAGATTTGCTCTTTATTTTTCCATGTCTTTCACATATGCAGACTGTCAAAGTATGCGAATTATGGTAATGGTTATGGTGATGGTACAATTGGCACTGATTTTTATAGATCCTCTAGCTTCTATGTGTCTTTTATTGTAAAGTAATGTCATCCTTTAGTTGTTAATGCCAGTCAAGTTGAATATTTTGAGGGGTTTTAGGCTTTGTTTTGGCAATGGCAATGTGTTTACACGAATATGAAGAAGAGATGTCAGCCTATCAATTATCCTCACTATGAAAATGTATCTTGTCACACTGAGCAGTCAATCACGTTTTTTCAACAGGTTCACAGAACCTATCACAGTAACTATCAAGTTACAAGTTCTTATTGGTAACTTAAAATCTTTTTCTTTTAAAATTAAAATGGAGTAAACAACAAATGGAGGATCAGTTTGAAGATGGAAGAGACATAAATATATAATTTAGTTTTCCGGACGACAGTGACTTTACATAATTTTTAACCACATAAATCATCAATACAAGACAATGACAACGATGTGCAAAGTTGTATTTCTCAATGATAGTTTGCGTGTCTACGCAAGATAAATCAATTACTGTAATGCAAGCAAAGAATACTCAAATTTATTATAAAAATGTATAGTTGGCAGGTAGTTTTGACTTGGTAATTTTATAAGGGAGATCAGGGCTGCAGGCAGAACATGTGTAAACAGGGCTGATCTCTGTAACTTAACTATTGTTTTTGCTGTTGCTGCAGCAATACATTAAGTTCACAATTATACATGGTTTTAGCTTCAGAGTCCTGCAGGATTAAATGAGTCATCAGGATTGTTTTGTTGTTTTAAAAACGTTTTTTTTTTTTTTTGGTATTGTGTATAAAACATTTGTACGTAAAAAACATGATATGACATTGTGATTAATTTGAAGAAAATCTCGGGTGCAAAAATGACTGTGCCCGCGACTAATAATGACTTATTATCTAGATGTTGGGCTCATAATATTGTTGTTTTCATTTTAAATTATTCCTTTGAAACCTAAAGTTGTTTATGTCTGTTGGGAGACTGACTGCAACATTTGACAATTACTGATAAGAACACTCACACGCTTGCTCACAACAATCTGCCTTTTCTTTCAAATTCCTCGTGTGTCTCAGGAAAAAAGTTTCCAGCGCACGTGACCTGTGCGTAACATAGTCAAATGTAACCTTGTATGTCTGCAACTGTTTGTCTGGAATGCTCTGCTCTCGCTTTGTTTTTTTCCCAAGAAGATAGTGGAATCTCACTAAATGTGCTGCGGCCCTCTCTCGTAATTTCGTTACAATGTTGTACCCCAATGCTGTAATGACAATAAACTACTACTACTACTACTACTACTACTACTACTACTACTACTACTACTACTACTACTACTACTACTACTGCTTACATAACTAATAATGCCATTTTGATATTTTAGTTGTGTCTGACATAATTGTTTGTTGTGTCTGACATGATTATAATGTGAGTAAATGTATGACTGTATAGAAAACGTTTATTTCTGCTGTACACTGCAGTTTGGGTTAGTGTACCTCAATGCCAGTTTTACATATTGATAACTACAATGAGTCATATTGATAGCTATAGTCAAAAGCAGCGTCCTACAGTTCTAAACATTACTGTATTCAAATTCCACACTATGGACATACATTACCTGTCAGATTTAACATTTGATTGCAAAGGTTATATTTCTCTTTTCAAAAAAGTTGAAAGAACTAAGTGAAGGTGAGACTTGTGCAACGGAGTGGGAATTTTTTGTATAAGTTATCCATGTTTCTCACACTTTTCTCCCGAATAACTGAAAGTTCTAGATTAGATTTTTTTTTAATGCTTTGCATTTTGTCTGGACCTATCACTGTCTTATACGTCATTGTGCCAAGTTGCAGTCAATCAAACAGTGTGACGTCATCATTAGTAGCAGGACCCCTGATCGTTTTACACCTGAGCCATTTTGGTACCTACGCCGTATTGTTTTACACTCTCCAATGACACAGTTCAAGGTATTGATTTCTGTGGTGAAAACACAAATTAGATTCTCGGGAATTTGCTGCTACCAATTGTATACCCAGTTGCGAATAAATGGAATTATATACTCAAAGAGTTTGATCAAGCAGAAATGAATAATAGTAGGAAAAAATACTTTTCCATCTAAAGTGGAATCAATTCCTCAGAATCAAATCTAATATGGACACAAATCAGTGCACCTTTTGTGAAAAAGACTTTTTAGACTTGGACCATCTGTTTTTTGTTGTGAGTGTGTCGCCTTCTTTTGTGGAGCTGTTTACAGGACAGGAATATTCTCATATTTCGTTTGAAGTTAAAACCAGTGAATTCTGGGATGTTCATTAAAGAAAAGAAATAACAATTATCTAATAACTAATTTTTTGTTGTTAGGGAAATTTGTAAAACACAAATGCAAATTCCTAAAGGTGAAGCCCTGCCTCAAACATCTGAAGGTGGAGGTGTCCAATTGGTGTAGTTCACTGGAGCAGGTCAGCGGCCCAAGAGCCTGCGAAATGGTGTCCTAGTTTAATCGTTTTGGATTAAGATGAGTAGCCCTGTTGGTGGTATTTATTTATTTTATTTTATTTATTTTTGATCACTCTTTTGTTGTTCTGTTCAAGTAATGCTTACCTGTGTACTAAAAATATTTTATTGTCGTGTAAGTTGTAAATTACAATTAAAAAACTATTGAAAAAAACTCAAGTGACATTGAGGTGGCTCGCAAATTGCCTGCTGTTTATTTAACAGGTTTTGCAGGAAATGCATCTCGACCTCGACAGTAGTAAAATGAAATTTTGCAGAGTTGTGATGTATGATAATGATTTTCCGGCGATATGAAAGTGGTTCGAAGATGCGCATTTTTGCTCGAAACGTTCGTTTGCAGTGAGGAACCTTTTCGCATGGTGTCAGTGCGCACCAAAAATAAGGGTTCGTCGTGCAGCAGCTCGTCTCGGGCACATTCCCTCTTGGCACCGATCGGTTCAACAGGGTATTGACGCTGTTTTCGCACTGGAAATATACGCACGATTCGTTCCACGGATTTCTCGATTTCTCAGACAAGTGGACTTGTCAGCGTTTATTTGTGATGTGGGTCTGAACTTGGTTTTGGTGGATTATTCTCCTACCGCGAACTGTTTTTTCTAAAGATGCAACAAAGCGTGAGTGTGTCGTGGCTCCCAATGCTTGCGCTGGTGCTTTTTGCGGTTGTTTTTTGGCGAGGAATCTGTGCACAAATTCGATATTCTCTTCCAGAGGAGCAGAAAGAAGGAGCTGTGGTCGGGAATCTCGCTAAGGATTTAGGTCTCGATCCCAGGACGTTAAAGCAGAGAGGATTCCGAATCGTTACTACTGCTGGAGATGCTCTATTCAGAGTAAACCAGAATGACGGTGTTTTAAGTGTGGACGGCGTTGTAGACCGGGAGGCGGTGTGCGAGAAAAGCAGCTCGTGTGTTGTTAATCTTAAAATCGCGTTGGAAAACCCGCTGGAAATGCACTACGTATCGATAGATGTTGTGGACATCAATGATCATGTGCCGACATTCCCGGAGAAACAAAAGCGCCTGGAAATATTCGAGTCTGCTTTAACTGGAGCGCGTTACCAGTTACAAGCGGCGCGCGACCCGGACGGAGGCACGAACTCCGTCCAGCAATATAAACTGAGTCATAATGATAATTTCAGGATAGAAGTGAAAGATCGTGGAGAAGACCGAAAGATGCCGTTTCTAGTTCTCCAGAAACCCTTAGACAGAGAAAGCAGCAGCAGACACAAGTTGTTACTCACTGCGCTCGATGGAGGGCGACCTCCTAAATCTGGATCAATGGAAATAATAGTTGATGTTCTGGATGTGAATGACAATATGCCTGTCTTCACACAGGATGTTTATTCTGTAGCGCTGCCAGAAAATGTGCCAGTGGGAACCATTTTTCTTCAGATTAATGCTACAGATATGGATGATGGCTCGAATGGAGAAGTATTTTATTCATTTGGAAAAGACTTAGACAGTCGACTATTGAAGCTTTTTGATTTAAACTCTGGTACTGGTGAAATGACTGTGATCGGCTCTATTGATTTTGAAGAGATGAGACAGGTTGAAGTTGATATTCAAGCATCAGATAAAGGACCGGTTCCACTAACATCCGACAAGAGCATAAATATTAAAATCATAGACATTAACGATAATGCTCCTGAAATTGAAGTAACATCATTTTCTAGAGCAGTGCCAGAAGACTGTAGGATTGGTACTACAGTAGCTTTGATCAGTGTCAGTGATTTGGATTCTGGTGTCAATGGAAAAGTGTTGTGTTACATGACAGAAAACCTCCCCTTTCGACTGACCACGACTTCTCAAGATAACATTTACTCGTTGGTCACTGCCGCATCACTTGATCGAGAGACTGTTTCTCAGTATGATATTACACTAGTAGCCAATGATGCCGGACAACCTCCGTTATCTTCAGCTAAAACTATAAGTGTTCAGGTGTCAGATATAAATGACAACAGTCCCAAATTTTCTTTCTCACCTTATGCTTTTTATGTGATGGAAAACAATGTACCAGGAAAGTCGCTGTTTTCTGTGTCTGCCTCGGATTGTGATTTGAATGAAAATGCTGCTTTAAGTTACAACATTTTGAGAGATGCCAGAGATGAAACCAAATTTATGTCATTCCTTAATATAAACTCTGAAAGCGGTGAGATTTATGCACTTAAAAGTTTTGATTTTGAAAGTGTAAAATCCTTTGAGTTTCAAGTCGTGGCGACAGACTCGGGTTCTCCGTCCCTCAGCAGTAACGTGACGGTGAAGGTGTTTATTCTGGACCAGAACGACAATGCACCTCTGATTTTATACCCAGTCAGCGCTAACGGTTCTGCTGAGGGTGTGGAGGAGATTCCCCGCAATGTGAACGCAGGTCATTTGGTGACTAAAGTCCGAGCCTATGACGCAGATATAGGATACAACGGCTGGTTGTTGTTTTCGCTGCTGGAGGTGAGTGAGCACAGTCTGTTTGGTCTGGACCGCTACACTGGACAGATCAGAAGCCTTCGCTCATTCACAGAAACAGACGAGGCTCAGCACAAACTGGTCATACTGGTGAAAGACAATGGGAACGTTTCTTTGTCGGCGACAGCAACTGTGATAGTGAAAGTGGTGGAGCCCAAAGAGGCTTTTGCAGCGTCTGATGTGAATAACGTAGAGAGAGACGAGGAGGAAACCCAGGTGACACTTTATCTGACGGTGACTTTGGGCTCGGTGTCGGTGCTTTTTGTCATCAGCATCATCGTGTTGATCGTGATGCAGTGCTCGAAATCCACAGACTATTCATCAAAGTACTTACAAGAGACAAACTACGATGGGACTCTGTGTCACAGCATCCAGTACAGATCAGGAGACAAACGCTATATGTTAGTTGGACCCAGAATGAGTGTCGGCTCCACTATAGTCCCGGGCAGTAATGGAAACACTCTAGTCATCCCAGATCGCAGGAGAAGAGACTCAGGAGAGGTACTGTCAGACTAATCTTATCTTATGATGTTATTATAATGTAGTGTTATACCAATTGTATTTGTAATCTCTCTCTCATAACAGCAACATCTTGTTCCACCTAGGTTGATCAGGCTTAGTTCAGTAAGTCTTGATTAAAATAGTTGTGATGCATATATACGTTACTCATAGTTTTTTTTATTTTTTTATAAACATGCTGGTTAGTGTTTTGTTCTGTGATTTCATTGTCTTCTAAAAATGTGTTTTAACCGTTAACTTGCTTATTTGCATTTATCAAACATCCTACCCCAAAAAGTTCCAAAAGGTTTCACTTCGGAACTAATTTTCCTCTGTTCATTAAATCCCTGAACAATTTGTTGCAAACCATTTATTTTTATGACTGAACAGAAAATGTTACCAATTTTTAACCATCCATTTTCTTCCCTTTAGTCAATTTCTGGGTCACGGGGAGTTGGCATGGGATTTACATTAGGTGGCAAATCGTTCAGAGATCTCTTTTTTGTTTTCAGAAGAATAATCTGTGATGATGACTGTATTTCGAACTATAATGTAAATCTTTGTTGTAATTTGCAAAAGTTTAGAAGTTCACTTAGTGGTGTTATCTATTGTCTGTGTTTATTTTGAAAAACAAAACAAAACAGAAAAACAGATTTTTGCCAAAATACAAATCCTTCACATGCTGAACGATAAGATGTATAAACTGTTCTCTTTTAATAGCTATACAACTAAGCTAAGAAACGGAAGTGGTTTCATTTCAATATGTGTGGCTTTGAATGGTGAGTTGGTAAATTTTGGTCAGTCAGCAGATATGTCACACTCTTTGCTGTTGTGTGTGAGCGGAGTGAGTGTAAATAAACATTATGTTATTCAGGTCACATTTTATGTCCCACTCACATTGAGTATGTGGTTTATATTTCTGGCTATGTTCAGAACACCTCAGGCATGTTTTAGTCCATCATGCAGACATATTGGCCTTATTTTCCATTTCTGACGCTCTGCAGCTGCAGCTTTCGGCCTTTCATCCTCCACATTTTTCTTTCTCCTTCTTTTGACAAGCGTATGTTTTTGTTGCTTTTGCTAAATGATTGAGCCTTTTTTTAGAGTATTTATATTTATTTACATACAGCATACAGTTTTTGTTTATTTCACTTTTTGTTTGCTTAAAATGTACCTGCCAATAGTGCCAAGTCCTCGTTCTGAAACATCCAGATAATAGATTTTCAAAAACTAAACCATTTCTCTCTTAATACAGATTTACAATTCAGCGTGACTCTCCTCACACACACGCACACACACACACACACACACACACACACACACACACACTCAAACAAACTCACAAACCTTTACGTACACCTAAGCGTCATGTTAATGTTTAAGCCCAAAACTCTAATTTCAAGTCCAGTATGAAACTTTTTTGAAACAAAGAGATTCTCTTTAATTGGGCCACATAAGAACATTTTGGTCAAAATAACTGTCTGGTTTAAGTACTTATTAATAATGTTATATTCTTCGCAGCATGACAATGTCATTATCACCTTGGCACAGTTCTCTTTGCGTGTTTTGCTTCCGAAGCATGTAACGCAGATAAACAGAGAGCCAAACTCAATTACCGAGCCAGGAATTGAGAGCCTTGCTTCTTTATTGATTCAGCAGATGAACAGAGTAAAATCAGGAATTCTTTATTCATCCCCTAGAGAAAATTCTCCTTCGTTTTCAGAGTTCACAAACCTTTGCTTATAATAACAACAACAACAACAACAACAACATGAAAAAAAAAACAGTATAAATATATAAATAGTCTTGAAAAACTTAGCGGTCACACACATGGTGGTGATTCGGTAAAGACAACCTGTATATGTTACAGATTAGTGTTATGCAGTTTGATGGCTACTGGGAGGAAGGATTTTCTGTGTCTTTCCGTTGTGCAGTGTGGAAGTCTGAGTCTTTTGAAGAGAGTCTAGTTCTGGTCCCACGACATGCCCCGCCTTTCTGATAATTGTATTTATTCTGGTGATGCCCCTCGTCCTCGAGCTGTTCCCCCAGCAGACATGATGGCGCTGGCCACTACAGATTTGTAGAAACCCATCACCATTGTCTTGCAGATGTTAAAGGACATCAACTTCCTCAGGAAACAGAGGTGGCTCTGGCCCTTCTTGTAGACTGCATCCACATTTCTAGCCCAATCCAGTTTGTGATCAAGGTAGACCCCCAAGTACTTATATTCCTCCACAACGTCCACATCAGTCTTTTGGATGTTGATTGGGGTCACTGTGGTCTTAGTCCTTCTTATGCCCACAACCAGCTCTTTTGTCTTAGTCCCGTTTAGCTGCAGATGGTTCATTCTGCACCAGACGACAAAGTCATCCACCACCGTCCTGTAATCCCCCTCATCACCCCCTGTTATACACCCAACAACCCCAGAGTCATCTGAAAATTTCTGGAGATGGCAGGTCTCCGAGCAGTATTTGAAGTCGGTGGTGTAGAGAGTGAAGAGAAGGGGAGAGAGGACAGTTCCCTGTAGGGCCCCAGTGTTGCTGATCAGACTGTCCAAAGTGCAGTTCTGTAGGCGAACATACTGTGGTCTTCCAGTCAGATAGTCCACCATCTAGGTCACCAGAAGGGAATCCACCTCCATTGATTTCAGCTTTTTAGCCAACAGAGCCGGCTTGATGGTATCAAAAGCACTAGAAAAATCAAAGAAAGTGATTCTCACTGTGATTGCTGGGGTGTCCAGGTGTGTGTGTACTCTGTAAAACTAAAAACAACAAATACAAATCAGGTACAGATCGCAATAAAAAAACAAAACAAATCGTAATCATAAATAACACAAATAAACACTCACGACTAGTGCTTTCTGCAGCGTGACTTCCCTCGTGCGTTTCGAACATGCATATCGCTTCCTCATTCCCAGAAGGCATTGCGATTAATATGACGTCAGGACAAACTTAAATAATATTACGATCCATTTTCTTAGAAATTATAGTTATAAATTGCAACATAAACATATACAAGATACACATAACCTGGAGCCAGAACAACCTTTATTATTTGAAAGGAATAATTATACAAATTTTGCTCTTAAAAAATAAATGTACAAATCTTGTATGCATTCTTTTGACTGATTCTGTTGAGAAAAGTATTCTAATGAAGCGATAAAGCAATTCTTATGCTGCATATGTTTTTTTTGCAGTTTGAAAAGTTTTGTAATTTTCTTTTTGCATTGAAGCTTATTGTCGATGGATATAAAGTCATTGTTAATTTTGACCTGATGAGTTCCACATTCCCTTCATCAATTTCACTTTTATTTGGCAGTGAGACTACAAGTTTCAAAAATTAGTAGTACATTCATTTAGAACAACTCAAAATAATTACATGAGAATAACAAATGCTTCTTTTAATTTTTCTTGCTCTCTCACATATTTTTGGCCTTATTAAGCGAAATATTTTATATACACAATTATAAATGGTATAAAAACGGTTTAGGATGGACATTAATTAAAATTTGCATGTTGAACATACAATGCGTACAAATATTTGTCATACAAAGAATACAATTTATTACAATATAATTATGTAGGTCTCTGTGATTCGTTATAGATGAGTGCACAATATTCATATTTAAGTCTTGAGCTGAAGGTGCTACACAGATTGTTCGGTGTGGTGCAGTGGGTGGGGGGAGTTCTCTACTGTGAATGTTAGCTTAGCCTACATCCTTTTGGTTGCTACCTTCATGATGGCATCCAAAGTATTGCCTTGTCTTGTCATCAAGATGTTTCTTCAAATTGTTAATACTATTGCATTATTTATATTTTTAAATAAAAATGCTTGATTTGTAATCAGTTACATCACGTCTAAATATACACATGGCTCACTGAATCGGTTTCCTCGCCATTCACCACAGTTGCTATGGCAACAACAGAGCTGCAACTCTGTTGTTTTTGTTCAGATTCTGCTCGTTTGAAAGCGGGTGAGCAGGAATTAAGGACATTTATTAAACAAATGTGGAAGTCATATATATATATATATATATATATATATATATTATATAATTTTAATATTATTTATTATTTATATAATAAAATTAGAATATTATTTATTTTTCTTTTATTAAATTTTTTTTCTTTACATTAATTAACATATTTAGGAGCCTTCATGATTTAGAGAGAACGAGCAGATCTGGTTCTGTTTTGCAGTGGTTCAGTACTTTTTTGGGTCACATCAGTTATGCTTGCAGTTCATATGATATAAGTAGATCTGTCCTCATATCTCACCCTAAAGCTGCATTGAGACTTTTTTTTTGGTCTATAACATTTAATTGCCTACAGATTAAAATTGGCTCAATGATCGCATTTTGTTTCATTTGCAATTTCTAATATAAATAAATACATTAAACAATATAGTATAAAATAATATAAGTGTGTATGTTATATTTATATATGTATTTAATATCATTTGGTATATTGTAGCTATATCAAATACAGTTTTAGGAAAAAATCATACATTTCAAATGCAGTATAAAAATAGGAGCTGAAATATTCATAATCAATAGTACTTCTACAATTCAAGTTGATTGTTTAAAATCTGTTATAAATATTGATCAGCAGGAGCATTTTCTAAATGTCTGATCAGTGTGCTATTGATCCAGTGATATAATTCTGAGCAGAAATAGTCTCTCCCACTCTGTTTTCAAAAACACCTTTCTTGATATGGGCGTTTAATTAACTGGTTCTTTCACAAAGCAACTTTGAAGATTTACTTCGTTTTCCTAATCTCAGCCTCAGGGCAGAAAGAAAGCTGTTTATTTGCTCATTATTGCTGTACAGCAGTGCATTGTGGTTGTTGTGGTGAGTGCACTTTAGCAAATGTTTCAGCTGATGCAGCACTAAAACAGACAGAGTGTTGGAAATAACTTTAGAAGCTGGTATATTTTGTAAAATGTTCTGTGGTGGCAATTTTCTTGCTGCTGGGGGTGACATGACAGGATTTGTACATTGGAATTTGACTCTGAGCTTCTGTTTGCTATCTCTAGTGTCTCCAGATTTATCTAGTCTATGGGGTCTTCAGCTGCCAGGTCACAGCGGTCTAACCCTTTTCCCTGGGTGGTATTTATTAATAGAAATTAGGTTTATGAATCAGCATTTTTATCATCCCTGTCAGTGATTTTGTATTGGAAAAAGATGCTTATGTTGTACAAACATTTTTGTTGAACTGTTAAATAAGAGAACCCAATCTAAAATTGTTTACATTTAGTAATACATTAGAATGATACATAAACAGGTGCTCACTCTAAAAGTATTACAATATTCTCGTTTTTTTCTTTTATTTTAATCTTTCAGAACTGCACAGCATGAACAGTCATCATTGTCTGATAGAAGAAGAGATGTTAAAACAGAAGTGCAAGTGACTCACCGTTAGAGTGTGTGTGTGTGGGGGGGGGTGTCTGTGTGTGTGTACTGCATGAAGCTACCACCATTTTGAGTGTGATCTTTACATGATCTCTAGAGAAATAAAAGTTAGCTTGTGTGTGTGTGTGTGTGTGTGTGTGTGTGTGTGTGTGTGTGTGTGTGTGTGTGTGTGAGTCATTTATGTCATCGTGAACCGTAGTTTGATGTAAGGCCAGGGGTACAATGAGAGAAATGTATTTCTTGTTCAATTTAAACTTGTTTATTTTCATTTTTATTATAATGTAGTGTCTCATTATTACATGTGATACACATAAACCAGGCAATGCTCTGTTTGTACAGGGTATCTGCAGGTTTCTAAGAGTTAGATTTAAGACTTTTTAAGACCTTTTTAATACCGTTCAAAATTAAATTTAAGACCTACTGTTGTGGGTGCGACAGAGCAGAACTGAGAAATATCAGGTGTTTTCCGGCAGGTTTCCACAGCCGCTACGTGTGTTTCACACTGCATGTGGGTCTCCAAAGCTCTTATTCCCATTGTTTCAAGTTTTACATTTTTTTTTTGCACAGTATGCAGCAGACTTCGTACTCATTTCCACTGACTGGTTTTAACCATGAACCAAAATTAGGATTATGTAACCAGTTTTTGTGAGTGTCAACCTGTGAGTTGAGCGAGCGCAGCTTGATTTGAGCGTGTGCGTCTAGAACGAGCATGTCCAAAGTCCGGCCTGGGGGCCAAATGCGGCCCTTAATCAAATTTTGACCAGCCCGTGAGTTGATTCATAAAATGAATGGAATACCGTATGCCAGCTGCCAGTATTCAGTCCCTCCAGGATTCACGATCGAGCCATTTAGCGAAACCCCGCGATTTTTTTTTTTTGTGACCTTACAATTTCATCCAATCACCGCAAATTTACCGCAAATTCGACCAATCCATTTGGTTCGTCACAGCACGTAGCAGTGTCTTTGCACAGAAGGTCTTCATTATAGTGATGGGAAGTTCGGCTCTTTTCATAGATTCGGCTTTTTTGCCTCGTTTAACTCTTTCAAACGCTCTCGGAGCGGTTCAGCGCTTATAGACACCATGTGATCTCAAACGAATACGGTTTATTTCACCACGCCCACCCGAGCTTGTAAAACATGTTATCAAAATCATATATTTTTTTTTCAATGTTTCTTTATGAAGGTTGTTATTGCTTTATTTATGAACACATTTTAAAAAGCAGTTAAAATGCTAAATTACTTTATTTGCATTTTAGAATTATATCTGGGTTTTTTTCTTTTTTTTAATGCATTTTTAAATAGAAACAAATACTATTTGGCCCGCGAATCAAAAAGTTTGGACACCCCTGGTCTAGAAGCTCGCACACGTATCTTCGCACTCCCGTTAGAATCGACACACGCTCACGTTCAGTCTGATCAACTACCAATCTTTTTAGGACGAACTTGACGCCTTCCTCTGATTGGTCAAAGCGAACCAATCGTGGAGCAGACTCCAGACATTGCTCCGCCCACCATGGCAAGGCGCATTTTAATTAAAATATCATTTTTAATAGTATTCTATGTGTAATCGAGTTCGGATTAGTCACAACCACATTTGCAGATATATATCCTAAATTGGAGATAATGGACAGCATTTACAGATACAACTATGTAGTTTGAAGATATCATTAAATATAAATAGACTAAAGTTATGAATCAAATTAAAGATATCTTAAAATTGTATTTGACTTATAAAAATGTGCTTTAGATATCTTAAATGTAAGATACCGTATATTTAATTAAATGCTTTTGGAGATATCTTCAACTCCAATATCATAAATCACAGTCATAAATATTTGGATATATCTTTAAATATTATACTAATATTACAAATCTTTTAACACTAGTAACAATATATTTGAAGATTAAAAAGGGTAGGCGTACATTTATGCTATTATAAGCACCAGCAACGCTGCCACAGTTCACACGCTGCGGTATGTGATAATAAAGTGATTTGATATCACTATATGTAATTTTAGTTATAACTAATGTAATTTGAGATATCTTCAATTCAATTGTGACTAGGAGAAACTCATTTAGAGATATCTTCAAATATTTTTAATGGCAGTGTATCAGTCAAAGTAGATTTGTTGTGACTCGTCAGAAATGTTTTATGGGGGGCGCAAGATGGCGGAGAGGGAGTAACAGCGTTTTTCAGTGGCTCCGCTCCAATTTGCAAAATTTTTCATTTATTTAGGGCGCAATCTTGCGACTCTGGTTATGCAACTTTAATATTATGTCTCTTTTTTGGAAATGTCTCGTTCAAAAAAAAATACGAAGAAAGACTGTCCCCCGTCCACGCCGGACGACTCGCCGGAACATTGCAAGGATGATACGAACGACGAACTTGGGTTGAGCCCGGCCATGGCGAAGGCGTTTCAACACATGACGGAGACGATTTCCAAAACAATAGACGCCAAACTCGACCCGCTGGCTGAGGCTGTACAGGCTCACTCTCAACAACAAGAGCAGTGTAAGTCTAGGCTAGACGAGGCCGAACGAAGAGTCGCCTCGGCGGAGGAGTTAGCCGCGAGCATGCAGGCCCGTGTTTTAACCCTTGAGAGTCAAGTCACAACGCTCGCCGATCACGTAGACCAGGGGTGCCCAAAATTTTTTTTTTTTATACATTTTTTTATAAATTTTTTTTTAGGAAATTTTTTTTTTTCTTTCTTTCCTCTTTCTCCCTATGCTCTGCGGAACTTCAATATTTATATGGAAAGCCCTTATATATATTTCCTTATATATAATATATGGCTAATAGCACGTTGAGAGTTTCTACGTGGAATGTAAGGGGATTACATGGTAAACATAAAAACCCGCAAGGTATTTGATTGGCTAAATAAAGAACGTGTTTATTTGGCCCTGTTGCAGGAGACCCATTTGAATGACAATGAGCACGCTAATCTTAGACATAGGTGGATCTGACATGTTTATTTCTCTTCCTTTACGACAAGTAGCAGGGGGGTGGCTATCCTTGTGAATAGAAATGCTAATCTTGAGTAGTGTTAAAGATAAGCAAGGTTGTTATGTGATTATTAGGGGGTTATTGTCTGGGGAGGAGATAACAATTTTAAATTTGTACTTTCCCCCAAACTTTTCTACTGAGCTTCTCACTAAGGCTTTCTCAGACCTGTTAGATAATGCAGCCGGGACAGTGATTGTAGGAGGGGACTTTAACTGTGTACTGAATCCCTCTTTGGATAGACTCCCTCCTAGGAATGGCCCTCACTCTAAGCAGTCTGATGTTATCTGTTCTGTGTGAAGAGTTGGGTTACGTTGATGTCTGGCGAACTCTCAATCCACTGCAAAAATAATTTACATTTTACTCCCCTCCTCATAAAGCGTATTCTATATTGATTACTTTTTCGCTCCCAGTTCAGCTCTGCATTGTGTCTCCAGTTGTACTATAAACAACACGGTTATTTCTGATCATGCCATGGTAACTTTGGACATGATGTTACGAACTCCTTTAAAATCTACCAAATACTGGAAATTCAATGCGTTGCTGCTTAAAGATAACATGTTTCTTTCATATTTTTATTCCGAATTTAAAATGTTTTGGTCAATTAATTCAGACTTGACCAATAATCCATCCCTATTATGGGAGACTTGTAAAGCCTATATCAGAGGACTAGCTATATCATACTCTATTACAACGAGACGGAAACGAATAGAGAAGCAGGACCGCCTGGAATTAAAACTTAAAAAGTTGATCATGAAGATCATGTGAACGATCCTTCGTCTGTTAATCTGGAGAAACTGAGTGCAGTTTGTGCCTCTCTAAAGTTACTGTTGTCACAGCAGACCAACGCTAAATTATTATTCTCAAAACAAAGATTATATGAACATGGAAATAAACTTAATAAGTATTTGGCTTATTTGCTGAAGAATAAATTTGGCCCCCGGTTCATCACTTCTACTAGGGACTCAATGAGAGTACAATCATTTGATTCTAGGGTTATAAATTTGACATTCAAGCAGTTCTATTCTGATTTATATCATTCTGAATATTCTCCTCAACAGTTTACCTGCATGGAATTTTTTTTGACAGACTAATGCTAAAGGAAACTAAAGGAAAAGATCCAGAGAATTGCGGGTCATATAGACCAATTTCTTTGTTAAATGTAGATCTGAAGCTTCTCTCCAAAATCCTCGCATTACAACTGGAGAAAATTCTTCCATCCATAATCAATGAAGATCAAACATGTTTCATCAAGGGTAGAAATTCTAGCAATAATGTCAGAAGACTTCTTAATGTTCTCGAGCTTTCTCATAATTACAATATTGACACCCTTATTTTGTCTTTAGATGCGGAAAAGGCCTTCGACCGTGTAGAGTGGCCTTATTTATTTTTCACCCTAGAAAGGTTTGGCCAGGGTGATAATTTTATCTGGTGGGTTCGCTTACTTTACTCTGCACCTCTCGCAGCCGTTGTCACTAATGGTCACAGATCGGACAACTTTTCTCTGAGTCGGGGAACGAGACAGGGTTGCCCCCTCTCTCCGCTGCTTTTTGCCCTGGCGATAGAGCCATTAGCTCAGGCAATTAGGAAGGAGACCTACGGCATATCAACAGACACCAGAGAACACAAAATTTTCACTTTATGCTGATGATATCCTGCTTTTTCTCTCAAATTGTGAGTCTTTGGTACCGAATTTGGTAGACATTATTGGTTCATTTGGAATATTCTCAGGATACAAAATAAATTTCACCAAATCTTTTGCTTTACATCTGAAACACCCGAGCACACGTGTACTTAATACAGCTTCCTTTGCATTCAAGATTTCAGAATCTGGTTTTACATATTTAAGAATTAATATCACTCCTACAATCTGTCAATTGGCTAATGCTAATTTTACCCCACTGATGGATAAAATTCGTAATGATCTAATCAGATGGTCGAACCTTCCGCTCTCTTGGCTTGGGAGGATAGCTGTAGTCAAAATGAATATAATGCCCAGGCTTCATTATCCATTACAAATGTTACCAACCTTGATGCCGAATAAAAAAATAAAGGAATTGAATGGATGGCTTAGCTCATTTATATGGAGCAAGCGGAAACCCAGACTAAAATTTTCTAAATTACAGCTCCCTGGTTCCTCGGGGGGCTTGGATTTACCTAATGTTAGGAAATATCAATTGGCCTGCCAGTTTAGATTCATAGCCGAATGGCTCAAAAAGGACTCTACATCTATCTGGATGGATCTAGAGCAGGGGTGTCAAACTCATTTCGCATAGCGGGCCACATACGACTTAAGGAGACGTCAGGCGGGCCGGACCATTAAAATTATACCATACTCTGCACTAAATATCAAAAACATCATGTATTTTCTTTGTTTTGGTGTAAAGAAGCACAAGAACATTAGGAACATTGAATTTTAATGAACTATGCTTTTACAAAACATTCCAAGAATTTCCTC
>MU204250.1:83819-114924 GCA_017309775.1 Paedocypris sp. Pulau Singkep
TTTTTTTTTTTTTTTTTTTTCCCAATTTTTTTCCAATCAATTCAGCGGGCCTGATCGAACCTACTTGCGGGCCGGTTCCGGCCCGCGGGCCGTATGTTTGACACCCCTGATCTAGAGGCTTCACATTTACCTTGCCCTCCGAGAAACTTGTTATTTGTTAGAAGTTTCAAGACAATTAAATCGCTATGTAGCAATAGAATTGTGCACAATACATGGAAGGCTTGGTCTCTTGTACGTAAGATAAAGGGCAGGGCTGGCATGTCTTCCTCTCTAACCCTCATAGGTGACAATCCAGAATTTCTGCCCAGTTGTTCAGACCCTGGTTTTAGAACTTGGAACTCATATGGGATATGTAGGATGGGTGATTTGTTTGAAGAAGGCTCTCTAATGTCTTTTGAAGATCTGGTTGCAAAATTCCAGCTGCCCAGACTTAATTTCTTTAGATATTTTCAAATTAGGGATTATATTTTCAAGAGTATGACTATTATTTCTAACTCCTGCATATCAGATCTAGAAAAATCTACTACTTCATATAAACAGATCACATATTTTTATCATGCACTTTGTTCATATGAAGATGTGAACACTCAGGAGCTTAAAGGATTGTGGGAAAAGGAGCTTCAACTGACTATCATAGAGGATGAATGGGAACTGATCTGGAGACGGGTAAATAAGATCTCTATCTGCAACAGGGCCAAAGCCATCCAACTCAGGATTGTGCATAGATTGCATATTACACCACTTCTTCGAAGCAAGTTCGATCCGAGCAATTCATCATTATGCATAAAATGTAAGGTAGAAGTCGGGGATTACACTCATTTGCTATGGAACTGTTCTTTAATTAGAGGCTACTGGTCGCATGTTTGGACTTGAGTTGCATTTGGAGCCCCTGTCTTTGATTTTAGGTCTTCCAGCTGAAAACTTGCGTAACAAATACAACAGACGTTTATTTGATATTCTAGCTTTTGCTGCAAGAAAAAATATTTTGTTAACTTGGATCAGTGATAAACCACCATCATTAAAAGGGTGGCACAAGATTATCAGGGAAATGATTCCCCTAGAGTTTTTGACCTGCGTCACACAAACGTCTATTGATGCTTTTCCTCTGGTTTGGACTCCCTACCTGGATATTATAGATGTCTCTTTGAGTAAAATCTAGAGTCTTGGAATGTAATTATTATTATTATTATTATTTATTATATTTTTTTAATCTATTTATTCATTATTATTATTTTTTTTTCTTTTCTCACTACTTTATCAGCATTGTAAAAGATGGGCATCTTTGTTGTTGTTGTTTGGTTACGTTTGTTGAAGTTGTTGAAAAAGGTAATAAAAAGATATGTTAAAAAAAAAAAAGAAATTTTTTTAGGAATAAATGTTAATTCCGATTTCTGTTTAGCCATTTTTAATTTGAGCAGACGAGAACTGAGCGTGAGCGCGTGTCGATACGTCCGCGTGTTGTGCTCGTTCGCGAATCTTTTTGGCACTAAATTGATCCCATACACGCACTCAAATCGCGTTGCGCTCGCTCGCGAATCTTTTTGGCACTAAATTGATGCCGTACCCTAAAGCTCTAGCGGTTCATGCAGAGACCTGTAAACTCCCCACAAACACGGTTGTTGAACTCAGTTCCGTCTACAGTATTTTGTTCTACGTGACAAACGAAACGATTTAAAATGTATTTAAAACCAAGAAATAAAGGCCTCTTTACAACGTCGGTTACATTTCATTTTTAAGACCTTTGAAATGTGACATTTTTAAGACTTTTTAAGGCCTTATTTTTACATTATTAAATTTAAGACTTTTTAAGGACCCGCCGATACCCTGTTGTAACAAACAGATGGTTCACGCGAGATCACCATTTTGTTTTATGCTAGATTACAATTTACAGTGAAATGCAGTAAAATCTCAAATACCTGCTGGGCTATGATGATTATTCTTTCAATTCTTTCTGAATGCATCTCTTCAGAATGCACTTAAATTGTTACTACTGTAGCCTCCAAATTGTGGCTGTTAAAATAGAAAGCATATACGTATTTATTGAATACGTAAGAAGAATTATTGCTGCACAATGTCACAGAGAAGTAGAGAATCTAACATTACCAGACTGAAGTAGAATTACTCATCTGTAGTGTACACGTGTACGTGTTTTTTCTTGCTTTAAATGCCATGATTCATAATCCAGCCATTCTGTTCCGCCATCTTGAGCCGTGCTGTACCACACACACACACTGACACACACACACACTGACACACACACACACACACACACACACACACACACACACACACACAAGAACAACACTTCGCCTGGAAGATGTAGGGCACCATGATGTAAATAATTTACTCTGTGGCTGCATTTAAAATCTTTCTCTTTCACTCATTCTTTCATGGGCTCTCTCTCTCCCTCATGCTCTTTTATTTATTTATTTTTTTTTTATCAAGGGAGGTTTTCTGGTATTATTGTAATGAACTTCTGGAGTCCTATTTCAAATATTGTTTCTGTTCATCTTGTGGATATTCGTAAGTTTCTGATCAGAATGTTTGTGTGTAAACTCGGTTCATGTTGGTCCCATTGTAGGATTATTTGTTTGTGTTCTTTGACAAGAATGATGCGGCTTGAATACATGAACTTACGTGTGTGTGTGTGTGTGTGTGTGTATGCCTGCCATGATTTAGCATGTTTATCTTACCTTCAAAATCACTTCGATATTTTAGTTTTAGTTCATAATAGTCTTTAGTATAGTAAATGGATTATGTGAAATTTTTGTTGCCTAACTAAGGGTTGGCAATTTAGTGTAATCTAAGTAATCTGTAGTAATATTACTGTGTGAAGATTTGACAGAAGGTTTTTTAAGTGAAGTATTTCAGTCCAGATACTTCACTGCATTTTGTTCTGTAAAAAAGCTGTCATATTTAATTCTGTTCAAAATACTTTAAAGTCTGAAAAAAAAAATATATATACGTGTATGTATATATATATATATATATATATATATATATATATATATATAACTTTACCATTATTCTTGTCTTTTTTTTTTTTTTGCTCAGCAACATGCTTCTGATTATTATGGGCTATGAGTGAGATGCATCTTCTGCAGTCTGCCCATTTTACTTCTCTCTTCTGTAGTGTGCATTTTTTTTTTCTCTTCGGCTGCTTTGGATGATTAGATTTTGATTCTTTAACATAACTGCAGTGTTCTCTCTGCGTGTGTTGCTTCCGAAGCGTGTAACGCAGGTAAACAGAGAGCCAAACTCAATTACCTAGCCAGGAATTGAGCACCTTGTTCCTTTATTGATTTGGCCGATGAACAGAGTAAAACTAAAAACAACAAATACAAATCAGGTACAGACTGCAATAAACGTACAAAACAAATTGTAAACACAAATAACACAAAATAAACACTCACGACTAGTGCTTTCTGCAGTGTGACTTCCCTCGTGCGTTTTGAACATGCATCACTTCCTCATTCCCAGAAGGCATTGCGATTAACATGACGTGACGACAAACATCAGATGTAAACAAACTTAAATTATATCACAATCCATTTTTCTTATAAATTATAGTTATAAATTACAACATTATTATTATGTACAAGATAAACATAATCTGGAGACAGAACAATAACAGATAACAGAACATAACAAAAACAGATACTTTAAGTTATTTCTTGTTATTAAATTTAAATATATTGTTCTTTTTAAAGGCCTATTTATATGACTCTGAAGTGTTCTAAGAGGTTTGATTCGGAAGAGAACAATAGAGTTTTTTTTAACAATTTTTAGGTGCTTTTTAGATTGCTGAGATTATGAAGTTACTTAGTAATACTTTAGTTTATTTCTACAAGAGCATTAGTGAGGTTGAGACTGGATTATACATATTTATGAAACAGGCCAGAATTCTTGGTGTATAGTTTTTTTTTTTTTAAGTCATTCTTATCATCTCTGTGTTTGGAGGCATGATACAACCCCCGAATGTTGTGTGTTGTTTTCTGTTTTAGTATCAGGGTCTTGAAGAAACGTCTAAACTCACTGTGTGTTGCTCTGCTGTAAGTGGTTGAAAAAGAGCTTCTTTGCCTTTGAGTTATATACGGTAGTTACTGTCTTGATCCCACCAATGGGTAATGAAGTGCGTGCATGTGTGCGTGTGTGGCTTCTTATAGAATGTGAACATGGAGAAAAAGACTCCTCACTGAAAGTCCCTACTTTAAACTAGGCTCTTGCTTGCTTTGAGGTAAAGGCGTCACCCTGTGCTCCTTTGCCACATAATAAAATTTAGTTTAGTTAAAGGTGACGAAAAAAGAGTACTCATCAAACAGACCTTCAAAGATGTGGGACCCAAGCAAAGTGACTATTGGGCCCCACTATAGTATAAACACCTAGCATTTCGGGTTCCAATTTAACCTAAATGCTTGTGCACACACAGTCACTCACTAACTTTAGTTTATGGTTCTGAGTAGAGGGATAGGTTATGTGTCCACTATGTAATGCAGGGGTGGCTCTAGGATCTAGTTTCATGCGGCTCTTCAGGAGCTTTCACATGACATGAGTCAAATATGCACACGATGTTAACTGTTGAAAAATAACTAATATTAGCATGTTGGTGTGATTATTTTCATTAAATATGGCTGAGCAGAGGTCTGTGTGTGCGTGCTTGCATACAAGATTAAAGAATGGGATGATGTTTATGTGTTTCCATGTGTATGATGTGGCTGTTTGCAGTAACATAGAAAAAAAGTGGCTCTTAGTCTCTGACTAGTTGGCCCCTCTGATGTAATGGATCGTTCTGTCTCATACTCTTTCTCTCTCTCTCTCTCTTTCTCACACACACACATACACACACATACGTTAACTCTTGAATTTAGTTCACTCAGTTTTCTGATCTTATTTTTGGTTGGTAGTCTCTCTCTCTCTCTCTCTCTCTCTCTCTCTCTCTCTCTCTCTCTCTCTCTCTCTCTCTCTCTCTCTTTTAATCCTTTTTAATTCACTCATATCTTCACCAGTCTCACTGTGTCTTTCATGTCATTGCTCTAGTTTCTGTTCATTTCTCTTCTAGTCTAGTTTTCTTTTGATTCTACTCTTTTCAGCAATGTAATGATAAAACTATCAATTTCTCTTATGTTAAAGAACACACAAACTTGTTATTTTACTTTTCCCACCAACATTGAGAGGCATTTTGTCCACATTTCTCTCTTATTGTCATTAGAATATTAATTAATTTTAAAGCAAATATGTGAAAAGCAGAAGGTTTTTTCCTCCTCTGGCATTACAATGAATGTGTATTTGATGCTGTCTTGACTTTTCTTTGTTAAAATGTTACTTGATCTTGATGATTTCAGTTTAAAAACATGCGTCCAAGTGAATTGGTATTTGGAGAATTTACCATGGGGCGTGTGAGAGTGTGAACTTGTGTCTGTGTCCCACTACGCAAATGGTTGGCAATCCAGAGTGTGTATCTTGCCTCAGGACCAGAGTTGCTGAGATAGGTGCCAAGTCCCAGTGGCCCTGAAATTGAGTAAGCGGTAGAAAGTGGATTGATAATAATTCATTTCTCTGAAATTTTATTGCTGTGCCAAAATGTTATTGTTTAAACCACTCTCTTCAAACTGGCAGCAAGTGATGTATCATCATGATCATTAAAATGAGTGAATGCCATCTGATATAATAGACAGAATAGCAACATCATTGTATATTATAATAGATTTTGAGGACTGCATTTTGAGGACTGAAGATTATTTGTTCAATAAGTAATAAAATAAAATAAAAACATTGCTCTTGTGTTTAAGATGAATCTTGGGTTTTGGAGTGAATGGAGTGGATACTGTACGTTCTGCAAGACATTATGTTGAGATTGTGTAAATGTTCTGTGGTGTTAATCCAAACTGATCTTCAAAGTATACTTTTTGTTCAAAATAAATACTAACCTCTTCACTCTCTGTTTCTCTTTCTGCTGGACTGTTTCCTCAGAGCACACTCAAGGTAAGAGCAATGATTCTAAACGTTTGCATGATGAACAATAATTTGTGCTCATGGTTTAGAAAAGTGGCATGATGGGAAAAAATGAATAATAATCACACACACACACACACACACACACACACACACACACACAAATTATGGAAAACACACTATATTAAAGCAAATTACGCAATTCAACAACTATTACAAACTATTACACATATTTTAATAATGTTATTATTGTTGTTGTACATTTTCCACTAAACGATTATCATAGACATTTAAAACCCTCAATGTATCATAATGAGAAAAAGGCACAAAAAAGGTGAAGTCTGGCTGTGTGTTATGTGCGTTTATCTGAATGCGTTTTGTAATAGAGGATCTTGTCTTTTAGCATCAAACCACGTTTTAATTTCCGCCTACAAGGAAAGCAAGATCTCTCAGTCTCTTTTTCTTTGTTCCACCACTGACTCAGAAACGAAAATCTCCACCTGGTGGCCTAGTTGGCAATTTAAAGTGGTTTATTTATTTATTTATTTATTTCCAGTGATATTTTTTCAGAGGCGATACCACCCGTTTACACTGCGACTGTTGAAGAGCAGCACAATGTTGTGTTTCATGGTGTTAGTGTGTTGATGGAATGACATATTTAAAGCAGCATCTGTGTGTTGTGCGTTATGGCGCGTGTGTAGTGGCTTTCTGAAGGTGTGGCTGGCTTGAAGTGTAAATCAGTGGTGTGACCTCATTGGATGTAATCCTTTTCAGAGTCTAACGGTATAAATTATTTTAGTCACCACATTCACCTCTGGAGCTGTACACGGCAACACTTCAACCAATCAAAGAGCAGGAAGCACCATACGTAGATTAGTATATCCAATCACGGGGACATGGTTGTTGCGATGTGTGTCAGAAGCCAATCAGAACAGGCGGTCAGTGTGTGGCTCGTGATTAACTGATTAAGCACAAGCTGCTTCAGCCATCACATAAAACCCTTTTTATAAGATTATTATGGATTTTTAATTATTTAGCATATTTTATTATGCGTGTGCAAACACATGGCTTTTTATGTTCAGCATATGTTAAGATTTAGTTTAAAATATTTGCAGTTATTTTAATAAAGTAAGCATATGTGAAATAAATCTTTATATTTAATCTTTATATTTTTACACGCACACACACGCACATACTCAGTATTTTAGTAATAATAACTACTATTAAAACTACTAAAAAAGTAATAATGCACAGTATTTAAATATATATATATATATATATATATATATATATATATATATATATATATATATATATATATATATAAAAATTTAAACAAATAAAAATTGTGTCTGTTGAGCTAATATTTTTACAGCACTTAATCTGGAGATTGGAAATTATAAATTATACAAGTGATTTTAAGTGAATGACTGTTGATGGCTGTGGTTGTTTGTAGAAGTAGAAGATTGAAGTAATGGTGAAAGTAAGAAAAACAGTGTGAGTGAGACAGACAGACATGGATGTGCCTTTTTTTTCTTTCTTTATTTAGATGCACTGAGATGTGATGAGATCTTAGGCTGTGGGCTCTGAGCTGGGACTTCTGCATGTGGGGGAGGTGAGGGAGTGAAAGATAGAAAGAGAGAGAGGCTCTTAGATCATTTTGTTCATTTTGATGTGAATGATTATGTGTTTCGTCAATGAGTTTGTATTTGGACTAAATAAACACTGCCACTCTTAAACATTAAAAAAAAAAAAAAAATAATAATAATCAGATCTCCGACAAATCAGCTGTCTCGGATCAAACTATGATGCGTTTCCGTGGAAACAGGCCTGCTCTGCAAAAGGTTTTCTGATGTCACCATCCCCCTCATTTGGAGCTCTGTTTCATGTTCTGTCTCTTGTTATTTTCTCTTCATATTTTTATAATTATTTTTATGCCTCTTTATTTAAACCAATAGATCTTTTTCAGTTGTTGTATTAAACATAAATTCTATTAATAGAGCAACGTTTTTTAGGTCATGCATGAGCACACGACCCCGCCCGTGATTACGTCACACATCGGTTGTTTGCGCCCTCTGCTGCTCATATTCCGTATCATACCTAGGGGCTGTTCCACAAAAAGATAAAAAACATTTTTCCATAAAATGTTTGCTGGTTGCTTATTGATTTACTTTCCCAATGCAATTTTAAATAATTTCATACTCAGTTACTCTGACAGCTTATTCTGGGAATTTAGCCTGGCATATATCAGAATACCGTAATACTAATTTGATAGCTTTTTATTTCAGTTATCAAAATCATTGACCGTGTATATTCAGATATATAACAAATTAATTATATTCATATAAAATTATAATCATTTATTGGAAAATTTGTATTTGAATTAATTTTGAATCAATGTATTTTGATTTAAATCAAATAAATAACGTAAAATTATTTTAAGGTGAGACAATATTAAAATAAAAAAAAAAACTTACAATTTAACTGAAATTGAATGCCATAACATTTCTACAAATGACAGGAATTTTGCTTATCAAAAGAAAATAACAAAATGACCTGACTAAAAAAAATTCTAATTAACTTGCTTGTTTGGGGCGATTGGTTAATGGTTTTGGGAAGTAAATTATTGCATTAATTTGGAGCTGAGCTCATTTCCAAACATGATCGGGAATCTCTTATTTAATGTACAAACCAAGCATCAATGTGCAGGTATAGGGACACCATTGAGATTTTGAAGATTTTTCTCTTGAATTGAATATTCGTTGCTGTTTCTGACAGACTTCTCTGAACAATCACCTGCCAGTATGTTGATGACATTTTATTTGTCAAATTATAATAAAATGCAGCATATTATTTTACTTTATTTATTTTGTTTTAATTATTTCTTTTTTAAATAACATATATACTGTATATACCAAAGTACTATTCTTGTTAAATGTTATTTAGTTACTTTTTTTCCTTGAAACTTATTTTGTGAAAAGATACAAATACATCTGAAACAAATTCCATTAAATTGTCAGCAGAGCATTAATATTATCTGGATTAAGCATGGGCTTACCCTGACAGTTATTCTAAAGGCTAATTTTCTTTTACAAGTTGCCAGTGTAAATGAGTAGTTAGAACTATTTTAAGCTGAAACCAAAATCGTTATGCGTTATATTATTTTCATTATAATTAGTTGCCTTGACAATATTGCCTTGTTCTCTACTATAGTTTGTGTCCACTGGTGTGTGTTTGTGTTAGTTTCATAGAGTTCTGGTTTTTCTTTTTGATTCCTCTATACAGTACACATCACTGCAGTTGTCAGTGTGAAAAGATATGATTCATATTTGAAAGCTGACTAAAGAAATATAAATGTTAATCCTGGATTAGACACATTCTCACTGTAAAAAAAAACATTGTCACAACAACTAAAAAAAGTCCTAACTGATTCCTTGTCTTTTTTTTTTGTTGAGTCAACTTTTGGAATTTTGAGTTTTGCCAACTAAAATAATGTGCCAAACTAACAAACATTTTCTAGTTGAGTCAACTAAGATTTTAGTGCAAAAACAAGGTATAACTAAAAATATTTCGTTGAGCAAACTATAGATATTAGTTCAGAAAACAAGTGATAACCAAAAACGTCTTGGTTACTTGCGTAACCACTGTTCTCTGAATAAGTCAGGGATGGAGACATCAGTCAAAGACCTGACTATGGGATAACGGATGCGCCAGCCATTCGCGTTCATTCTTACGAACTGGCCAATGAATGGTCAAGTTCAATGGCTGCATGAATTTGCATGCCACCTTTGACCCGTACCAGCTGGTATAAAAGGGCGGTGGCGTGCCACGTGCAATTACCTTTCGCTGATTGAAGCCGGTCGGGCCAACGAAGACTTCCAGCGGCATACCCTGAATGTGGCTGCGGAAAGTGACGTCTCGTTCCCTGACTTATTCAGGGAACAGAGGTTACGCAAGTAACCAAGACGTTCCCTTTCATAGTCAGGTCACTTCGACGTCAGTCAGAGACCTGACTATGGGATAATACAACGGGCCACATCCAGGGCAGCATCCTACCGAAAAGACCCCTCCGGCTGTTTAGCCAAGGAATCTTTAGTGGATCTTCCACAGCATCTAGAGGTGGGCCTAGCCCGAAGGGTAGTAGCACTCACCTCCACCGGGGCAACCAAGGAACTTGTTGGCTCTCGACCTGTGCGTGGGGGACCCTCGCCAGGGTTGACGGAGAACACTTCTCACATAGTGCGACATGTTGCGTAGAGATGATGCTCAAGCGCCACTCGTCAAGGAAGCCCAGTGTCTGTCGAAAAAACAGAGTAAAGCTTGGGAGAGGGAGGAGAGCTTAGCCCTACTACTCGACCTCATCCCTTCGGGAAACCCAGGCGTAATAACTCGGAGAGTATCGCCTGAGGCAAAAAGCAGCCAGAACTAGGTCTACTAGTCTGGACTCGGTGGCACCAGGGAACCCCCCTTGCGCCTGATTGCCCGTCAGGGTAATCAGGGTAGTGTGCTGAGCGGACTGGGCGTGTTCCTGAAGTTTCTGAAGCTCTCTGTGCGCCGTAAGTAGGTGCGTATAGCACGCACTGGGCACAATGGGTGACCGGCCAGGTCTGCAACGTCACTACCTTATCCCTGAAGGGGGTAGTGGGCACTTTGGGCACGTAACCAGGCCTGGGTCTCAGCACTAGGTGCGAGTCTCCAGGACCAAAGGTCAGGCACTGAGGATCTGCAGAGAACGCCTCTAGGTCCCCGACCCGTTTCACTGAGGCCAGCGCTAGTAAGAGCGAGGCCTTCAGTGTGAGCAGCCTGAGACTCGTAGTCTCTAGCGGCTCGAAAGGGGGAGAGCGCAGGGTCGCCAACACCAAGCTCAAATCCCACACCGGGGTCGGGGGAGGTCTGGAAGGGCGGACCCTTCTTGCACCTCTTAGAAACCTAGTCGTCAGGTCGTGCCGGCCTACCGTCTTCCCCTCGATGAGGTCATGTGAGGCGGATATCGTGGCCACATAGACTCTCAGAGTGGAAGGGGCCACGCTCTCCTCAAGTTTCTGCTGAAGAAACGAGAGAACCGTACCGACGGGGCAACTCAGTGGATTTTCGTTTTTCTGGCGGCACTAGGTGACGAAGGTCTGCCACTTCAGGTCGCACAGCCGTCTTGTGGACGGTGCACGGGCCTGAGCGATAGTGTCCTGTACCGACTGTGGCAGATCGTCTAGCGAGGTAACCCGTCCAGCGGCCAGACATGGAGGTTCCAGAGGTCTGGCCGCGGGTGCCAGAGCGAGCCCTGTGCTTGCGAGAGGAGGTCCGCTCTCAAAGGTAACTGCCTCAGAGGGGACGTGACCAGATCCATGAGATCTGACGTCCAGGTCTTGTCGGGCCAATAAGGGGCGATCAAGAGAACCTGATGACCCTCCTTCCTGACTCGATCCAGTAGCTGGGGAATCAGGGTAACTGGCGGGAAGGCGTACTTCCTCATGTGGTGAGGCCATGGGTGGGAAAACGCGTCTACACCGAGTGGTGCCTCGGTTAGCGAAAACTAGAGAGTTCGGACAGTGGGTCGATTCGTCTGACGCAAAGAGATCTATCTGTGCCAGACCGAACTCCTTCCACACCTCTGTCACCACTTGAGGGTTCAGCCTCCATTCGCCAGGGGCGGGACCCTGCCTCGACAGTGCATCCGCGGCTGCGTTGAGGATGCCTGGAATGTGGACTGCCACCAGAGACTTGAGTTTCGGCAGAGACTCCACAGCCAGAGGCAACGTGCGAGCTTGTTCAAGCGGTGCGAGCCCAAACCGCTTTGACGGTTAATGTAAGCTACTGCAACTACGCTGTCTGACTTGACCAGCACATGCTTCCCTCGGACTTGCCTGAGCAAGTGTTTCAACCCGAGGTGCACGGCCAGTAGCTCGAGCATGTTGACGTGCCACTGGAGGCGAGGACTCCACGGCCGTTGCACACTGCTCCCGACCCCGTGTTGGATGCATCCGTGGATACCACAACACGACGGGAGATGGTTCATAATGGGACGCCTTTCCATAGGAAGCTCGTCTCTGACCAAGGGTGGAGCAGCCGGAGACACTCGGGTGTGACTAGGACCCGGTTTCTCCCCAACCGCGGCGACAGAGAGAGGCCGAAGGGCAGGACCTTGTACTGATATGCTCGGCCCTCGAAAGCAAAGCGCAGAAAAGGCTTGTGCCGGGGCAAGATCGAGACATGCAATTACGCGTCTTGAAGGTCGATAGCGGCGAACCAATCCTGGTGTTGAACTGTCCTCAGAATGTCCTTCTGGGTCAGCATCCTGAACGAAAACCTGTGAAGGTAGCCGTTCAGGGACCTCAGATCCAAAATGGGCCGCATACCGCAGGTCTTCTTGGGGACCACGAAGTACGGGTGGTTAAGCCCGCTTCTCGTCTCGGCTTGGGGCACCACCTCGATGGCGTCCTTCGCTAGCAGCGAGGAGACCTCTGCCCTTAATACGAGAGCGTCTCTTGAGCCCACATGAGTGGTGAGGACACCTCGGAATACCGGAGGCCGGCGGGCGAACTGCAGAGCGTAGCCGAGTCTCACGGTTCGGATCACCCAAGGGGACGGACGAGGAAGGGCGCACCATTCCGTCAAGTACCGTCTGAGAGGGATCAACGAAGCCGTTGGGCCCCCGAGGGCCGGGTCTCTGACGGGAGTCTCCACTGGGGAGAGCTTGGGGCAGGTGACTCCTGGCCGTGAGGCGAGAGAGTTCTGCGTCCCGTCTGAGTCTCCAGGCTGCCAAAGGCCGCCTGACAACCGACCTCTCCCCATGTCGGGAGGTGCCGGCCGAAGCCTGCTATTGAAAGTGGTCAATAGGTCTAAAAGAACATTTTACACTGCTCACAAACTTACCCACGACGTAAAACACTGGAGAATTAGCTTACACGAGACGTATCCAAAATGTTTGCCGTCTTTTTCTTTGTGGCGGCTATTCATTCCCTAGCCTGGGTGGCGCGGTTGCTAGTGCTACCTGAGTGTTCCCTCAGAGACTCTTCGGGTAATAAACGTAGAAGTAAACTGAAGTTTCTCCGTGAGGAAAGCCTCTCACAAATCACCTTTTATGAAAAACATTCTTCATCTCATCTGGTACCGCGGCGGCATTCCGCTCCGCTACAAACGTTTGTCAATGCTCACAAACTTCGCATGTGGCCAGTGTGAATATCCAAAATTCGGTTAAAACAACGTTTATTGGTGCTCAGAAACGTCTTATTGGTGTTTAAATTAGCCTATATGTCACAGCCGAGCGAAAATGTCCTGGTAACTACGCGGCTAACGTGAGAAGTGAAAGGTACACAGGTTAACATACTGTTAGCGCTAGCTAGCAAGAAAGGAAAAAATACTTGGGAAAGGAAAGGAAAAAATACAACCTAAGTTGATAAGAGCCTGCTGAAATATATCACATGGAAGTTTAACAGCTTCCCGACCACAGTAGCTCATGCTAAACGATTAGCATGACTACAAATGTAACGTGACATTTCACCGTTTTAAAAACTAAACATCCTTATAGGCACAAACCAAACAAATGACGGCAACAACTACGGTAATTTAAATTATAATTAAAAGATTCTCACCACTTCAGGGTCACGGAAAAAAGAACAGCGACAGACTCCTTTGTGCTCAACTTTGTGTGGCTGCTGAAAGCCCGCGCGGCGAAAATGTTTGCAACTCAAACATTCTAAATAATGAAAAATTGTGTTTTGTAATTTGCATATAAAGTACCACAATGCCAACATGTCTGACACATCGCACTACTTGAATTTAAAGTATGAATAAATGACAACAACCACTACAAAATGTCACATTGAAAACTCGGTCAAATACACAAACGGCTCGTCCTTCACACATCTTGGAGCACTTAACAAACAAATGGCAGTGTTCCTTTTTCTGATACCAAACAATTTGTTTTGTCTTATGAGAACCTGGACAAGCACGAAAGCAAAGGCTTAATTTAACGCAATTTACTTAATGTAAAATAAAAATGTAAAAGAAATATATAAATATAACAGTAACCAATAAATAGAACACATTGCCAAACAAAACAGTGCTTTAAAAAACGTGGTTAATATTTAGCATTTAGAGCTGCATTTAATTAAGATTTTTGTGATGACTTACCAAAGAATTCCCTCCAAAATGTGAAGTGGACGCGTTGATCTCTGGGAACTTTCAAAACTGCACGTAGTACGAGTGGCATCACGCTCATGCGTTAACTTTCCCGTACATTCCTTTTAATGCGCTAAACGCAATTTTAGCAACATTTCTTTTAGTTGAACCAACAAATGAATGTGAAATGTTAACTTTTACCATTTCACTTTTAACTATTTTAACGTTCACTTGTGGAAAAAGTTAGATGAACTTGGAATATGCTGTTGAGCTAACAAAACGCGAGTTGGATTTTTTATAGTGCTGCTTTGGTCTTTTGAAATCAGTATATATCACATCTAGTCTACGGAGTAGACCTAGTCTACTTAAGGTCTACTGATATGACAATTAGGTGTGGGGAAGATGGAGATCTGTGAATGTGCTCAGTGTTTAGTGTGTTCCATGCACTTACAGTAATATGCTGTGTGCTTGCATTTTATTTTCGTGCTGCTCTGACGTTTATGTTAAAAAGATCAATTTTAGGACTTTGATTGAGTTGCACCACAGACATTCTTCATTTCGTAACATATCACTGTATCAAATAGTTTTTTATTTGCCCACTTTAAAATCTTTAGAAACAATTAATTTATGATGGATCTAAAGAAACATCTATGAAATACATATATACATGTATAGATACAAATATATATAAATATATACATAATTGAAAGATGAATTGTAAGATAGTGTTGAATACCCAAATAGAGATCAGAAACCAAAATGTTTGTCAGATACTGCAGGCCACATGATGTCACTGTTATTCCATTTTCTATGATGAAGCGCTTCTCTTTGTCAGCACCACCGATCTCACTCTTCCCTACAGCTCCCACTCTCACTTTTCTTTTTCTCTCTCTTTTGCTTCCTCTCTCTCACCCTCCCCCATCTATGCAACCCCCCCCCCCCATCCACCTCTCTCATCTGGCTTTTTCTTCACTACTATCCAGTCTCTCAAAAGCCTCAGCAAACACAGCATCAAGTATATGTGGATTATTTCACTGGATGGATCTCCTATTTGTGGAATTATTTTCTTCATACAGTAACATGTTGCTCTGAAACGTGGGATGGATCGTTCTCTTTTGATCCTGGCATTTTGTTTGGAATTACTGTGTTTCAAATCTGAATAGAAAAAAAGGGATCACCCTCTGATACAAATTCAGTTTGACTGGTAAATAATTCCATTGATTATTGATCAGATATGTTTACATCTGCACCGACTTGTACCGTAGCATTTCTTTTCATTTTATTGTGTCACGCTTTATCTGTCGTAAGAGGACAGCTTTCATATAGCGTATTGGAGGAGCTGAAACCAGAAGCCACCATCGGTAATTTAGTAAAAGATCTGAATCTTTCAGTAAGAGAACTTCATTTGCGAGGCTTCCGTATTGTGGCTGACACAAAAAAGCAATATTTTAGTGTGAACAGAGAAACAGGCTTTCTGCAGGTGATCGAGCGTGTTGACCGAGAGGAGCTATGTGCAGCAGCAACCTTGTGCAATGTCGACCTGGAAGTTGTGGTGAATGCTCCATTACAGCTTTACCAAGTGAGAATCCACATCCTTGACATCAATGACAACGTTCCTGTGTTTCCCATCAGCAGTGTAGAAATCAATGTAAGCGAAAGCACCGCACCGGGCGTTCGCTTCCCCCTCGAGAGTGCACAGGACGCTGACACTGCTGTCAATTCTGTCAAAACCTACAAAATCTCAGCCAATGATTTTTTTAGCCTAGATGTGCAGACGCACAGCGACAAGACAGTGTCTGCCGAGTTGGTGCTTGTAAAGGTGCTTGACAGGGAAAAGACTTCACAGTTAAAGTTCACAGTGACTGCGCTTGATGGTGGTTCTCCTGCCCGGACTGGAACTGTAACAGTCAATATTCATGTAATAGATACAAATGACAATGCCCCAGTGTTCGGTAAGTCTTTATATAAAGTTTCTGTAAATGAACATGCTGCAGTTGGCAGTATAATCAGCAGAGTAGAAGCTCGAGACCTAGATGAAGGTTTGAATGCAGAAATTGTTTATTCTTTTATTAGCCGTACACCTCAGAATGTTCTGGAGATGTTTGAGATCAATCCCCAGACCGGTGATGTTAAAATCAAAGATGATATTGATTTTGAAGAGACTCAAGCTTTTGATATCCGTGTTCAAGCCACAGATAAAGGTCAAGTGTCTCTGTCAGGACATGCTAAACTTTTAGTGGAAGTCTTGGATGTTAATGATAATGCACCTGAAGTGACTGTGACATCGCTCATAAACCCAGTAGAAGAAAGTGCGGCTAGAGGAACAGTAATAGCATTAATGACCGTATCAGATCCAGACTTTGGGGAAAATGGAGTAGTACAGCTCCATCTCACTGGACCAAGTCCATTTAAACTACAGTCTTCATTTAAAAACTATTATTCGCTGGTTTTAGATGATGCACTAGACCGGGAAAACATCAGTTGCTATAACGTGACCATCATTGCTGTGGATGAAGGTACACCACACATGTCCAGAGTTAAAATAGTGCAAGTGCAGGTTTCTGATGTGAATGATAACGCTCCTCGCTTTGCAACTCCACTAATTTTAGCATATCTGCATGAAAACAGTGAAATCAGATCTGTTTTTTTCACCGTGTCGGCATCTGATGCAGATGACAGGGAGAATTCACATGTGACTTATTCTTTATTGCAAAGCACCGTGAATAATACGCACATCTCAACACTGATACAAATAAATCCACTGACAGGAGGAATAGAAAGTATAAAGTCTTTTAATTTTGAGGAGATCAAAACGTTTGAGTTTAAAGTCCAGGCCACAGACTCTGGTGTTCCTGCACTGAGCAGTAACGTCACCGTGCGCGTGTTTATCCTGGACGAGAATGACAACCGTCCCGAGATCCTCGCGCCCTATTCTGAGCTTGACTCTGTGAACAGTGAGAATGTTCCCTATTCTGCTGAGGCGGGCTACTTTGTGGCCAAGATACGGGCCGTGGACGCGGATTCCGGCTACAACGCGCTTCTGTCTTTTCACATTTCTGAACCCAAAAACAACAATCTTTTCCGAATCGGCAGCAGCAGCGGGGAGATCAGGACTAAGAGACAAATGAGTGACAACGACCTGAAAACGCATCCGCTGGTGGTGATTGTGAGTGATAACGGGGAGCCCTCGCTGTCCACCACCGTGTCTATAGATGTGGTGGTGGTTGAAAGCGCAGGAGATGTGAAGACTACATTCAGACACATGCCGATGAAGGAGGAAAGTTTGTCAGACGTGAACCTTTATCTCCTGATGGCTACTGCGTGTGTGTCCGTCATCTTTCTGCTGAGTCTCATCAGTCTGGTGGCTGTGAAGTGTCACAGGACAGACACTGGTTTGGGCAGGTACAGCGGCCCGATGATCAGCTCACAGCCTGACGGGAACTGCTCTTACTCCAGATCTACTCAACAGTATGACATCTGCTTCAGCTCCGACACACTAAAAACTGACTTAGTAGTTTATCCTGCTTCATTCCCAACTGCTGAAGCAGAACTGATCAGTATAAATGAAGACACGTTCACCCGAACACAAACCCTCCCTAATAAGGAAAAGGTACGTTTTTAAAATATGTTTTGTTTTTTATAATATTGCTATTTGTTGAATTCTTTGTTTCATGGTTTCTGTGAAAAATGCGAAACTGTTTCTATCATCCTGGCTGCTTTTGTTTTTTCTGGACCACAACATATTTTGTGGTTTATGATTAGTTTGAATTAAATTCAATTTATTGAGTAGTTTGTTTGTCATACAAAGGTAGAAGATCATTTAACACAAGATCGACTTAAGACAAAAAAAGCGCTGCAATTTTGACACTGGCTGAATGTGTGGGGTTGTGTTCAGCTGAAATTTTGGCAGATCTTGAAAACTGGTGTATTATTTGTCAGGGAAAAGATCGACAGAGAACAAATCTGTGGAAAGAGCAGCACCTGCTCTTTAGAATTTGAAGCTATTGTTGACTCTCCCTTACATATGTATCGAATTGAGGTAAACATTTTAGACATCAATGACAATGCCCCGACATTTAAGTCATCAAAAACAGAACTGAATATTGCTGAATTTGCTTTTTCGGGTGAAAGGTTTAGTTTACCCAGCGCATTTGATGCAGACGTGGGTGTAAATTCGGTTAGAAGCTACAAACTGAGTCCGAACGATCATTTTTCTCTGGATGTTCAGAATGGAGGAGATCAGAGCATGTCTGCTGAATTAGTGCTGCAGAAAGCTTTAGATCGAGAGAAACAGCCGGTGATCAAGCTCACGCTGACCGCGGTGGACGGAGGAAAACCTCCCAAATCAGGTACAATGCAGCTTATCGTTAATGTTGAAGATGTAAATGATAATATTCCCGTGTTTACTAAACCTCTTTACAAAGCTCGAATAGTGGAAAATGCACCAGCTGGATCATCTGTCATCACTGTGCACGCTAATGATGCTGATGAGGAATCGAACGGTGAAATTATTTATTCATTCATAAGTCACGATGATGATAGTTTTGCTGACGCTTTTTCTATTGATCCTGTAAAGGGCCTTATTTCTGCTTTAGGTAACATTGATTATGAAGTCACTAATGCCGTGGAAATTCGCGTACAAGCTAAAGGTTCGAAACCCAGGTCTGCTTATTGTAAAATTTTGATAGAAATTATTGACGTTAATGACAATGTACCGGAAATAACGGTGACATCTCTGGCAGACTCATTAAATGAGGACGCAACTTCCGGTACTATGGTTGGCTTGGTATCTGTGAAAGATGGAGATGCGGGGAAAAACGGTGCAGTTCTTCTTAATATAAATAGATATTTACCGTTCCGTTTACAAAATACATACAAGAATAAATATTATCTTCTCGTAGACCGCGAGTTAGACCGAGAGCGAGTGTCAGAGTACCACGTGACCGTGACGGCTGCTGACGAGGGGACTCCGTCTCTCTCCAGCACCAGCGTCTTCACTGTTCACGTTTCTGACGTCAACGATAATGCGCCACGCTTTTCAGAACCCATTATGAACTTTTATGTACGAGAAAACAGTCAGATCGGAGATGTTCTTCACACCGTTTCTGCGCTAGATCCTGACGTGGGTGATAACTCCCGAATTGTGTATTCAATAATAGAAAACTCAAAACGCTACCCCGTGACGTCCATGATCACTATCAACTCTGACAGCGGGGTGATTCGCAGTTTAAAGTCTTTTAATTACGAGGAGATCAAAACGTTTGAGTTTAAAGTTAAGACCAGTTCCTGCACTGAGCAGTAACGTCACAGTGCGTGTCTTTATCTTGGACGAGAACGACAACAGTTCCGAGATCCTCGCGCCCTATTCTGAGCTTGGCTCCGTGAACAGTGAGAATGTTCCATATTCTGCTGAGGCGGGCTACTTTGTGGCCAAGATACGGGCCGTGGACGCGGATTCCGGCTACAACGCGCTTCTGTCTTTTCACATTTCTGAACCCAAAAACAACAATCTTTTCCAAATCGGCAGTAGCAGCGGGGAGATCAGGACTAAGAGGCGAATGAGCGATAACGACCTGAAAACGCATCCGCTGGTGGTGATTGTGAGTGATAACGGGGAGCCCTCGCTGTCCACCACCGTGTCTATAGATGTGGTGGTGGTGGTTGAAAGCGCAGGAGATGTGAAGACTACATTCAGACACGTGCCGATGAAGGAGGAGAGTTTGTCAGACGTGAACCTTTATCTCCTAATGGCTACTGCGTGTGTGTCCGTCATCTTTCTGCTGAGTCTCGTCAGTTTGGCTGTGAAGTGTCACAGGACAGACACTGGTTTGGGCAGGTACAGCGGCCCGATGATCAGCTCACAGCCGGACGGGAACTGCTCTTACTCCAGATCTTCTCAGCAGTATGACGTCTGCTTTAGTTCGGACACACTGAAGAGTGACGTTGTAGTTTTTCCTGCTGCGTTTCCCGCGTCAGAATCAGAACTGATCAATATAAACGGAGACACTTTTACCAGAACACAAACCCTTCCTAATACAGAAAAGGTAAGACTAGACCTTTTTGGTTTTCTTAAGAAATGTATTTAGTTTTGTTTCTGTAGACTATATTTCTTCTGAAAATTATCTCTTTAAATTTATGAGTTTAAAAAACTGTTAAAGTAATAACAATGAAAAACCTGTTTTTATAGTGTCTGAGGTCGTTCAAAATTGTAAATGCTACTAAATTTTTTTTCTTCGTTCTGAGGCAGTATTTTTGAATAATATCTATAAGCCGCCTTTTAGTGATTTATAGTGTTTTTCGTTTCATTTAACGTTTAGATCGTTGAAATAAAAGTATGAGGTTAAAAGTTAATTTACAAACCTTTATTTATTCAGATACTAATAATAATAATAATTTTATTAAAAAAACATGTTCAAAACTGTATTTGTATATTTAAAAATTAATACATGTGTTTTAGCATTGCATATTGCTTTGGATTGAGGGCAACGTCGTTATTGGATCTAAACGTTATGTTTTTTTATTTGATTATGGTAAAGAATTAATTTTATATCATATTACTTGATATTACTTAGACTTCTTAAGCTAATTGTTTAAAAATGAATTGTGTTTAGCGTCTATTTGTTTAAAATGTTTTAGTTTTTCCTCTTGGTGTCGCAATAGTTCGGTTATTGTCGGTCGAGTCAGCGTTTCTGAAACCCCTCCCGGTTTTTTTGCGGGGAGATTTGCGGGGCTTTGTTTGAACCGACTCGTCAGATTGTGTGTAGCTTTATGTTTTTACGTAAGGTTTAGACAATTGCCTGATATGTTCATGTTATCATCGCTGTGATTCATTTCGTTTAAGAGTGATGCTTGTGTCGATCAGCAAGAGGAGTGTGGTGAGAGGTGTGATGTTGGTTCTTCTGGAGTGGTATTTGGACTCGGTGTCAGGGCTGCTTTCCTACTCCATACCAGAGGAGCTCAATACCGGAACATCAGTGGGAAATATTGCCAAGGATCTTAATCTTCTTGTTCAAGAGCTGGAGCCGCGCATGTTTCAAATTGTCACGGGATCCAAGAAAAACTATTTCGAGATAAATCTGAGAACTGGATTTCTTTTTGTGACGGAGAAAATAGACAGAGAGGTGTTATGCGGCCACACATTGAAATGCTCGGTAAGTGTAGAGGCGGTCATTAATAATCCATTAAAGCTTTATCATATAGAAATAATTATCCTGGATGTTAATGATAATTTCCCGTCTTTTAGCGAAAAATCTCAAACGTTAGAGATTGCGGAGAGTACGTTACCTGGAGTCAAATTCGCTTTGCATCATGCTACTGATTCAGATGTTGGAAAAAATTCGATAAATAATTATAAACTCAGTTCTAGTGAGTATTTTTCTTTATCGGTCCACAGAGGAGGAGAACATGGAGTTTCTGCAGAAATAGTTCTTCAGAAAGCTTTAGATCGTGAGAACCAGCCCTTAATTCAGCTTACTTTAACTGCATTAGACGGCGGATCTCCGGCAAAAACTGGCACGTCTCTTATACTTGTTAAAATTTTGGACAATAATGATAATACACCTGTTTTTAATAAGTCGTTATATAAAACGGTGGTTAATGAAAATGTGGCTATTGGAACAATCATTATTATACTGAATGCTACGGACGCGGACGAAGGGGCTAATAGCGAGATAGTGTATTCTTTTGTTAAAAGAGATCAAAATAAAATTCTGCAGATGTTTGATATTGATTCTAAAACCGGGACAATTGCAGTTAAAGGTGAAATAGATTTCGAAAAAAACAATGCGTTTGAAATCCGCGCTCAGGCCAGTGACAAAGGACAACCTCCGATGTCAACACATTGTAAAGTGTTAGTTGAGGTGTTAGATATTAATGATAACGCGCCCGAGATTTCAGTGACGTCACTGATCAGTAGATTGAGAGAAGACGCAAGTTTAGGCACAGCTGTCGCTCTCGTGTCTGTGTTTGATAAAGACGATAAGAAAAACGGCGAGGTGCGCTGCATTGTGTCCAACAAAGTGCCTTTTAAACTCGATACAAATTACAAAAATTATTATTCGTTAGTAGTTAATGCTCCTCTGGACCATGAACGCGCGTCTGAGTACCACGTGACCGTGACAGCTACGGATGAGGGAACTCCGTCTCTTTATAGTACCACTGTCATCACCGTTCAAATATCTGACGTTAACGACAATGCGCCGCGCTTTCCAGAACCCATACTGAACGTTTATGTGCGAGAAAACAGTCAAATCGGAGCTGTTCTTCACACCGTTTCTGCTCTTGACCCTGACGTGGGTGATAACGCCAGAGTCACGTATTCATTAAAGTCTAAAAGCGACTTGGTGACGTCTATGATTGTCATAAACTCTGACAACGGAGAGATTCGAAGTTTAAATTTGTTTAACCACGAGAAGATCAAAACGTTGGAGTTTGATCTTCAGGCCACAGACTCTGGTGTCCCTGCACTGAGCAGTAACGTCACAGTGCGCGTGTTTATACTGGACGAGAATGACAACCGTCCCGAGGTCCTCGCGCCCTATTCTGAGCTTGGCTCCGTGAACAGTGAGAATGTTCCATATTCTGCTGAGGCGGGCTACTTTGTGGCCAAGATACGGGCCGTGGACGCGGATTCCGGCTACAACGCGCTTCTGTCTTTTCACATTTCTGAACCCAAAAACAACAATCTTTTCCGGATCGGCAGCAGCAGCGGGGAGATCAGGACTAAGAGACGAATGAGTGACAGCGACCTGAAAACGCATCCGCTGGTGGTGATTGTGAGTGATAACGGGGAGCCCTCGCTATCCACCACCGTGTCTATAGATGTGGTGGTGGTTGAAAGCGCAGGAGATGTGAAGACTACGTTCAGACACGTGCCGATGAAGGAGGAGAGTTTGTCGGACGTGAACCTTTATCTGCTGATGGCTACTTCGTGTGTGTCCGTCATCTTTCTGCTGAGTCTCATCAGTCTGGTGGCCGTGAAGTGTCACAGGACAGACACTGGTTTGGGCAGGTACAGCGGCCCGATGAACAACTCGCAGCCTGACGGGAACTGCTCTTACTCCAGATCTACTCAACAGTATGACATCTGCTTCAGCTCTGACACGCTGAAGAGTGACGTAGTAGTTTATCCTGCGTCCTTTTCAGCTGCTGATGCAGAACTTATCAACATAAATGGAGACACTTTCACCAGAACACAAACCCTCCCTAATAAAGAGAAGGTACGACATACTTTGCATTCATTTTTTAAATGTACAGTATTTATTTTGTTTTGTAATGTCACATAAAGTCTTGGCTTCGTGGCTTTCGTATTCGCATACTTTTATGTGCGAAAATAACCGTAGAACAATTTAAATTTACTCCGCGTTTAGTTGTTTATACTAATCAGTCGTTCATTATATCCACATCTTATTTTTTAAAAGACCCGACAGATGATGTTGGCTATTCTACTTCTTCGGATATTAACTGGTTCTCAATAACGGTTTGTCAGAAACGTCACACAAAGACAGAATCCTATTAAGACAATGCTTTATATTCTTGTTCATTTTTACACTCACTTACAATGTTTTTCTTACTTTGTCTACTTTGAATATCAATCTATTTGGATAAATGAAAACTATTCCACAACAACAACAAAAAATATAACTTTACACTGCAAAAAAATAAATTATTGACAAGCCAAAAAATCTTAAAATTACGCAATAAATCTTGTTTCTTTAAAGACACATTAGCTTAGAATTTAGAGTGAAATATTAATTAGCTTTTTTTCAAGAAAGGCCTTTGTTTGAAGCTGTCTTACGAAGTAAAATTTTCTCACCCCATTGGCAGATAATTTTACTCGATTTAAGTATTTTTTTTTTTTTTTTTTTACTAATTTTGTTTTTTATTTTCATAGTTTTTCATGTGCATTTTCCAGAGTAGTGGTACTGGCGATTATATCGCGACTTGTCATGAAGCTCCTTTCATTATTTCCACGCAAATATTTCTGGAATTTCGTTAATTGCAGCATTATTTTTATAGTGTTCTTTTATATGCATGCACTTTTGTTGTATTTTTTGAAGCCACATTTAATAGAAATGAAAAATAAATTAATTATTTTGAAACAATGAGTACACAAGCCATTATTATAAAAAAAAAATGTTTGACAGCCTTTAGTTATATCATTGCAATGTTATAACTTTTTTATTTTTAACAATTTATAACCGTTTTACCATTTTCATGAAGGTATTTTAACGAGACGACCTTTATAATTGACGTTCAAGTTCATGTTCAAGTTTAGTTATAAAGCGCTTTTCTTGGTTCGAGACTAACGTCGCTAAAATATTACGTGTTATTTCAAAAACATATTTCGATTTTACTATACAGTACTTTTGTTTAACCTATTATATTATCTTGCAGATTGTGTTACTTATTGTTAGATGCTGTTATTTGTAATCGTTGATTCGTTCTATTAATTGTTCAGATTTACAGAGACCCTGTCTGTCAAATAATATTATTTTAGTAGTTTTTCTATAATTGCTTTTTTGTGTCTTGGGCTCTGCATAAAAAAAAAACGTGTGAAATGTAAAACATATATCAATTTACTTTATGTTTAAAAACGGATATACGTGTACAGTACATCCTTCTAATGTTAAACAATGTTCACTTGTCCACACGATGTCAGCAGCCTTTCATTTTGAGCATGTTTCCAACTCCTCCTCGTTTTGTGGACGATCTTTTCAGGGGCATAGGGGCTTTGTCTAAATATCCCTATTGTGTCGTAACGCTGTGGAGCATCGTGTAAATGTCTCTAGTTTGATGGTTGCTGAATTTTCCTGATTGTTTGCCAGATACGTAGATTTTTTAAAATAGCAGCGCGACACAGACAGCGATGCTTATCTGGATCTATTTGTGTTTTTTGAGTGCGCTTTGGAACATTACCAGTGGACAGTTTGTGTATTCTGTAATGGAGGAATCAATCCCGGGAACTATAGTAGGGAATTTGGCAAAGGATTTTAATATTAATATTCAAGACCTTGTCTCAAGAGGCTTCCATATAGCGTCGGGACCGAACACGAGGTATTTCGATGCTAACGTTAAAACAGGGATTCTTCATGTTAAAGACAGAATTGATCGCGAAGAGATATGCAAACAAAGCAGCAAATGCTCTGTCCCGTTAGAAGCCACGATAAACTCACCAATGAACGTTTACAGATTTGAGATAAATGTTATTGACATTAATGATAATGAACCTGCGTTTTGGAAACCAGTTGTTCTTCTGAATATTTCAGAATCATCCGGTCCAGGTGAGAGGTTTACATTACAGAGCGCGTTTGATGCAGATGTGGGTGTGAATTCGGTTAGAAGCTACAGACTAAGTCCGAACGATCACTTTTCTCTGGATGTTCACACTGGAGGAGATCAGAGTCTGTCTGCTGAATTAGTGCTGCAGAAAGCTTTAGATCGAGAGAAAGAGTCGGTGATCAAGCTCAAACTGACCGCGGTAGACGGAGGAAAACATCCCAAATCAGGCGAGGTAGAAATAGAAGTTATGGATACAAATGATAATGTTCCTGTTTTCAGCAAATCTTTGTACAAAACCAAAATAGCTGAAAATGCAGAGCGTGGTGCTCACGTGATTACTGTGCAGGCTGCTGATTTGGATGAAGGTGTAAACCGTGAAATAGTTTATGCCATTATTAATCAAAACAATGATAAATCTGTTGATGCGTTTACGATAAATTCTGAAACGGGGGAAATAACTGTTCAAAACGCTTTAGACCACGAGCTGCGCAATGCAATTGAACTTAGAATACAAGCTAGAGATAAAGGCTACATACCTAAAGCATCACATTGTAAAGTTTTAGTAGAAGTTTTGGATGTCAATGACAATATTCCAGAAGTATCTGTAACTTCATTAGTTGACACATTAAAAGAAGATGCTCAGATTGACACTCTAGTTGGAATGATAACGGTTACTGACAGTGATGTCGGTAAAAATGGACTGACAGTTTTAAGAATACAAAACCTCACTCCATTTAAAGTTAAGAACACGTACAAAAACTATTATTCTTTAGTAGTTAATGTTCCTCTAGATCGTGAGATTATGTCAGAATATCATGTGATATTGACCGCTGCTGATGAGGGAAATCCGCCTCTCTCTAGCACCAGCGTCATCACTGTCCAAATATCTGACGTTAATGACAATGCGCCGCGCTTTCCAGATCCCATTCTAAACGTCTATGTGCGAGAAAACAGTCAGATTGGAGGTGTTCTTCACACAGTGTCTGCTCTAGATCCTGACGTGGGTAATAATGCCAGAATCGTGTATTCAATAATAGAAAACTCAAAAAGCGACAGAGTAGGGTCTATGATCATCATCAACTCTGACAGCGGAGAGATTCGCAGTTTAAAGTCTTTTAATTACGAGGAGATCAAAACGTTTGAGTTTAAAGTCCAGGCCACAGACTCTGGTGTTCCTGCACTGAGCAGTTACGTCACAGTGCGCGTGATTATCCTCGACGAGAATGACAACCGCCCCGTGATCCTCGCGCCCTATTCTGAGCTTGACTCCGTGAACAGTGAGAATGTTCCATATTCTGCTGAGGCGGGCTACTTTGTGGCCAAGATACGGGCCGTGGACGCGGATTCCGGCTACAACGCGCTTCTGTCTTTTCACATTTCTGAACCCAAAAACAACAATCTTTTCCGAATCGGCAGCAGCAGCGGGGAGATCAGGACTAAGAGGCGAATGAGTGACAGCGACCTGAAAACGCATCCGCTGGTGGTGATTGTGAGTGATAACGGGGAGCCCTCGCTATCCAACACCGTGTCTATAGACGTGGTGGTGGTGGTGGTTGAAAGCGCAGGTGACGTGAAGACTACATTCAGACACGTGCCGATGAAGGAGGAGAGTTTGTCGGACGTGAACCTTTATCTGCTGATGGCTACTGCGTGTGTATCCGTTATCTTTCTGCTGAGTTTCATCAGTCTGGTGGCCGTGAAGTGTCACAGGACAGACACTGGTTTGGGCAGGTACAGCGGCCCGATAATCAGCTCACAGCCGGACGGGAACTGCTCTTACTCCAGATCTACTCAACAGTATGACATATGCTTTAGTTCGGACACGCTGAAGAGTGACGTAATGGTTTTTCCTTCGTCGTCTCTAGCTGCAGAGTCAGAACTGATTAGTATAAATGGAGACACTTTCACCAGAACGCAGACCCTTCCTAGTAAAAAGATGGTAAGATGACATTTGATCTTATGACAAAATGTGTAACAAAAATGTACTGTTATAAATTAAGGTTATAGTTTTTAGTTTTTTTTGTTTTGTTTTAGCAACACATACAATGTATTCTTCCTTGATGTCAGAAATGTAAAGTATAGTCAGCATAGTATACTGTAACATTTTTATAGCCACACGATGTCAGTGTAGAAAGGTTTTCCTGACGCTCGTTAACAAAGACATAATTTTAGAGTCGCGGGCGTTCACGCGCTTTGTCCTTTCGTGCTGATGTTAGTCGGTGTTTAGAGCATGGCAAGCATGCTGTTTTTCCACAATAAACGGTACATAGCATTTGTTTGCTCTTTGTTCATAGTTTAGTATTGTGACCAACTGATTGTGGGATCATTGTCTGCAGTATGACGTCTGTCCACGGTTTGTCTTTTTCAAGCCTGTTTTTGCTGTTGTTTTTTCCTGCTGCTTCAACTCAGGTCGCTTACTCTGTTTCAGAAGAGGTGAATACAGGAACTTTTGTGGGAAATATCGCAAAGGATTTTAACTTAAATTTTCAAGAAATGGATTCTCGTGGATTTTACATCCCTGCTGTTTCCGGGAAAAAATATTTTGAAGTGAATATAAAAAGCGGAGTCCTGTTCGTCAACGAAAGACTCGATAGAGAAAGCATTTGTCCCTCGTCACCACAGTGCATGGTAAATATAGAAGCAATTGCCAATAATCCATTAAAATTGTTTCGTGCTGAGATTAATATTTTGGACATTAATGACAATAGACCATTTTTTCGCATTAAGTCTAAACAATATAATATATCGGAACTGGCTATGATTGGAGACAGATTTCAATTGCCGAAGGCTTCAGACCCTGATTTCGGATCAAATTCTGTTAAAAGCTACAAACTGAGTCCGAACGATCATTTTTCTCTGGATGTTCACAGTGGAGGAGATCAGAGTCTGTCTGCTGAATTAGTGCTGCAGAAAGCTTTAGATCGAGAGAAACAGTCCGTAATCAACCTCACACTGACCGCGGTAGACGGAGGAAAACCTCCTAAATCTGGCACAATACTAATAACCATAAATGTGCAGGATGTGAATGACAATGCCCCTGTGTTTGAAAAAACGCTTTATAAAGTGCGTCTGTTTGAAAACGCGCAGGCGGGAACATTTCTGTTGAATTTGAACGCCAGTGATGCAGACGAAGGTTTAAATGGCGAAATAATCTATACACTGATCAATCAAGACAGTGATGATAAAATGAATAGTGTTTTTAAAATCGATTCTCGCACTGGTGTGATTACAGTGCAGGGACAGGTTGATTTCGAAGAATTTAACGCGTATGAAATTCACGCGCAGGCTAAAGACAGAGGCACGAGTCCGCGCGCAGCGCACTGCAAAATATTGGTCGAAATAGTAGATTTAAATGACAATCAGCCTGAAATATCATTAACGTCGCAGATTAACACCATAAAAGAAGATGCTATTAAAGACACCACAGTTGCTTTGATAACGATCTCTGATAAAGACTCGGGGAGAAGCGGGATTACGAACGCTAAAGTTGTCGGTGAAATTCCGTTTAAATTACTGTCGTCTTATAAAAACTATTATACACTAGTAGTCGACGGACAGTTGGATAGAGAGAGCACGGACAGATATAATGTCACTATTGTGGCGTCAGATGAAGGGATTCCGCCTCTATATGCCTCTCGCGTTTTCACAGTGTATGTCTCAGATGTTAATGACAATGTTCCACGTTTCCCAAACAGCATTATTAATGTTTTTGTGAAAGAAAATTCCCACAAGGGTCAAATACTTCACACACTTTCAGCGTTTGATTCAGATTTAGATGAAAATTCTAAAATTAATTACGGAATAATAGAGTCCACTCACACATCTCAAACGAATTACCTTATTTTTGTCAACTCTGACAATGGAGAAATTCAGTCTTTACAGTCGTTTAACTACGAGGAAATCAAGAAGTTTGAGTTTAGAGTTCAGGCCACAGACTCTGGTGTTCCTGCACTGAGCAGTAACGTCACAGTGCGTGTCTTTATCCTGGATGAGAACGACAACCGTCCCGAGATTTTCGCGCCCTATTCTGAGCTTGGCTCCGTGAACAGCGAGAATGTTCCATATTCTGCTGAGGCGGGCTACTTTGTGGCCAAGATACGGGCCGTGGACGCGGATTCTGGCTACAACGCGCTTCTTTCATATCACATTTCTGAACCCAAAATCAGCAATCTTTTCCGAATCGGCAGCAGCAGCGGGGAGATCAGGACTAAGAGACGAATGAGTGACAACGACCTGAAAACGCATACGCTGGTGGTGATTGTGAGTGATAACGGGGAGCCCTCGCTGTCCACCACCGTGTCTATAGATGTGGTGGTGGTTGAAAGCGCAGGAGATGTGAAGACTACATTCAGACACATGCCGATGAAGGAGGAGAGTTTGTCGGACGTGAACCTTTATCTGCTGATGGCTACTGCGTGTGTGTCCGTCATCTTTCTGCTGAGTCTCATCAGTCTGGTGGTTGTGAAGTGTCACAGGACAGACACTGGTTTGGGCAGGTACAGCGACCCGATGATCGGCTCACAGCCGGACGGAAACTGCTCGTATTCCAGATCTACTCGGCATGACATCTGCTTTAGTTCGGACACACTGAAGAGTGAAGTGGTAGTTTATCCTGCTGCTTTTCCGGCTGCAGATGCAGAATTAATCAGTATAAGTGGGGACACTTTCACCAGAACACAAACGCTTCCTAGTAAAGAGAAGGTAAGAATGTTGTGGCTAATTAAGCAACAGAAAGTTGGAACTGTCCATGGTGCTGAAACATGGTATTTTTTGCATGCACCATCGTCTTCCGAGACGGAAGGGTGCCGACGACGAGAACTTCACAAAAATATTTTGTTTTAATCTATATTTAACATTTCATTATTTTATTTTATTGTATTTGTATCCTTAGCATATCAACAGTATTTGTTCCCGACATTTCTTCTTTGCCAATTAATTCTGTAATTAAAAAAGGCACTTTTTGATAGTTTAAAATCATCACAATCTTTTTCCCTTTTTCAGTTCCATATGGTTATGCAGGTGTTTGTCTTATTATTGGTTTTCGTGATTTCCAATCAAAATTTATTACTAAAATGAATTCATTTTCTTTTAATTGGATGTCACTGCTTTGTAATTACAGCAATAAAATCGTGTGTGTAGCTTTGCATGATCTATATGTATATTTCCGTTTTATGTGTTGTACGTAGTTGTATTTTTCACAAAAGACATCACAAATGTCTTTTGTGCTTTCCTTCAGAGCCGGTGTAATAGTGTGAATGAGAAAGAGATGGTACTGGGGGATGGGCAAAGAGAGGGACAGAGAGCAAGAATTGGGAAAAGAGTGGGGGTGTTGAGAGAGAGAGAATAAAAGGTAGAGAGACCATTGGGATGAGTGAGGATGTGGAGGTGGGGGAGGGACTGGTAGTTTTCTTTTCTGTACAGCAGAAGCTGAGTTCATGGTTGTGACATCATCAGTGTCAATCATATGGAAGTCATCCTGATTGCTCCAGTTTATGTTTAAGATCATGGGATATATAAGTAAAATATTTTGCCACAGTGTGACACAGCAGTTGATGTAGTGAATTAGGTTGAGTAGAGGTGTTATTTACAACACATTAAATAATTTATTATTTTATTTTTTAGAATGAGAGAAGAAAAAGAGGAGAGGAAAGAATCTGAATCATTTAACTAAAGCTTTTTATCTGTCTGTCTATTTTTTATGTAGAAATGAATATTTTCATGCATATTGCCACACCCAGAGAGAGAGAGAGAGAGA
>MU204250.1:115024-128088 GCA_017309775.1 Paedocypris sp. Pulau Singkep
GCGCGCGCGCGCGCGTGTCTGTGTGTGTGGGTGTGTGTAAATAAGAGACAAAGAAAGTCAGAAAATGAGAATCAAGACAAAATCTGACATAACGTTGTATAATATTTGATATCATTATTTTAATAGTTTTTATTTATTGTAATTTGTGTATCAATTACGTATTTGTAGCGCACAATGCTGTGTTATGTCAAACCTCAAGAACAGAATTACAGGGGCATTTATAGACGGGACGGTGGCTTAGTGGGTTACGCCTTCACCTGACAACAAAAAGAAACCGTTCACGGTCAAGCTTTGTGGGTTTCTTCCGGGTCTCACAGTCTTCCTCGTGAAAAAGTGGTTTAGATTGGATTGATAGATTGGATGTTGGGTTACTAAAGCTTTGCAATTTTAACCGTAATATAACAATTCTGCTTTTTTGTTATTCAATAATCAATTATTCAATATTTTTTTTATTATAATGCATATAATAATTATATAATTTAAATTAATCTCAATTAAAAATGTGACATTAATTGAAAGACTACTTTTACAATATACAATGTGTGTGTTTGTTTGTGTGTGTGTGTGTGTGTATGTCTGTGGGATACATTGATAAAGTAATACAATAATTAAATATGACGGGGGAGTGATTGAGAGATAAATATGGATCCAAAGAGAGAAAGCCAGCATTTTTGTGTTTCGTCCACAGGGGTCTGACTTTATCTTTCTAGGACACACACTCCTACGATCACACACACAGACCATCACACACACACACAGGCGCACACACACACGCACACACACACTCACACACACACACACACAAATATTTTCCTCCATTCAGTATCATTACTTAATTTTGAATGAAGGAAATTTGATTTTTATTTTTCCTATTAATCAAAAATACTTAGTATCAATATTTTTTAATAATATTTAGTTTTAAAATAAACTTTATTTTACATTAAACAGTATATATAACAGTGCAACAATATATTGGCGATAGGCAATATATGTAGGCAATATATAAAGCAGCAACACTCTTAAGAAAATGAATAAATCTATTCTCATAATGGCAGTTAAACATCTAATGACTAAAACATCTGTACATCCACCATTTTCAGCTGCTGACTACTTCTTTTGGTCACTGGGTTATTTCAACAATGGTTAACCCAAGACCATGTCCACTGTTTTGAGCTTGTTCGGCTGAGCTGACATCAAACAATAACATTTCAGAGGAACATCAATAATGTTTGCTGACCCGGAGGACTTTTATTATGCATATAAGTGTCAGAAACCAAAATGTTCCCCAAAACAGTGTGTGATTGTGTGTATGAGAGAGAGTGTGTGAGTATGAGACATAGGTGTATTGTCACATTATTGCAAAAAAAGATAGCATTTGATCGTTCTGACTCTTTTTAGTTTCCATTTTGTTTGAAGGGTCAAATTGACCCAAACATTTCCTTTGTAACAAAAACACGTGGGGGGGGGGGTACAAATATGTAAACTGAACCACTTTTAGTTTATATGTAGATTACACTAGCTAAGACAAGCAGGAGAAGTTTCAAAGTTTTTTTTATTTTTAAACTTTTAACACTGGTCAATTCAACCCAAACATCGTCCACCGCAGAATCGTTGTAATATGAACATGTACCATGGTGTTATAATCATGTGAACTGAATGAATATATTTTTATATGATGATTACACCAAATAAGCCAAGCAGGAGAGGTATCAAAGTGAAACATTTTTTAAAGTATTTTTAAAATATTTTAAAACTTTGAAAACGAGTCAGTTTGACCCGAACATAAAGTAAAAAAATTGAGTGAGATTGTCAATGTGGCCACTAGGGACCACATCGAACACTGCATTTAACACATCCAGTGAAAGTGCACATACACGCAGTGAATAGGAGGGTTAAAGGCTCAAGCATCATCAACTGACCTGTTTGCTGTGAAAACTGCCTAAGGTCTGGTGAGAGAAAAGAATAGTGTTGTGGTATAGGTCAGACATAATCTTTTAGTTAATTTACTGACTACAGATGTCAGGACAGCTCTATCATTTAGCACAGACATTTTGTGCTTCTTCTGAATGGGGAGGATTGTGAAGCGATTTGATTTAGATCAGTGTGAAGATGGGGGCCAGTTGGTAAGCACAGGTTTTCAGAGAGACTGGTGTATTACCAACTGGACCTGGAACTTCAGTCCTTTTTTGTATTTGATAATTCTGGCATACATCTATTTCATGAATTTGAAGTGCTGAAATGCTCCAGAGTGGGTATATTGGGGTGCTTTTGTTTTAGAATGGTTATCTCAGGATATTGTGTACATTTTGATTATATTTTAGTCTACATCCGATTGTAGACCAGCCGGGTATTAAACAGAGAGAGAGAGGAAAAAAAAGAACTTCTGAAAAAGTCAATTCTGAACGTCATCAAGTCTGATCTTTGCACGCCTCTGTTCTTAGCCTGTTACATCAATACTGAAATGTAACAGTTAAACATGAAAGCACCATATACGTATATGTTTAATAATTTTAACACACAAACATACACACACACACACACACACACACACAAGCACACACACAAATACTCCCCTATAAGTAGGAAGGAACTATGTTGTTGTCATGAATGGCAAGCAGGTTGGGATTCAAGTGCAGTTCTGAAGGTGTTTATTGTGATATTCGCAAAAGCATAGTGCAAATGTAGACAGAGTATTAAACCAGGGCAGGCTGAGACAGCAATGGAAATTGTGAACATGAACACCTGGTCAAAACCAGGAACAGGAATGGACTAGTAACAGGAAAAATAAGAACCAACAACAATAACCAGGATTAGCGATGCAAAGGTTCGAAAGGACCTTGGTCCTGTTGCGCTTGCAGGGAATTACTGTTGTGTTGCACTAAAGCTCGAGAGTAAATTTTTGTGTTCGTTGGGGATGCTTGGATAGTGTCAGATTGACTTTTGTGTGAACACTAGCACTTCACCTCAAAAGTCAAAGCATATCATTCAAATTCAAAAAATTCTAAATTCAAATATATTAAAAATGAATACTCATTAAGCATTTGTTAAATTACTATATATATATATATATATATATATATATATCCTAAAAAGTAATCAGATATTTTTTTTCCGCACTGTTAATTACATAGGCGTCACCATTTGTTGGTGCCAAATTGTCTTGTCGGCCAATTGCACCACGTGTTCAAAAAGAAGGATCATAGGTTCGAGTCCCCAGAAGATATAGCCCTCGTCCCGGTGCAGGTGCTCGACCCACGTCATGACTAGGGCATGATGTCTGGCTGGCGCCTGGGTGTCTGGCCTCATGATGCCCCTTCTCCGATTGTCATGACTACGTCCTTCTCCGACTTTTGCCGAACCGTTCCGACAGGCGTACGTCGCCAATCTGGGCTCCTTCTCCAAGCCCTCGCCTTCCGATTATCTGCTCCTTCCTGCACACAAAGCACATTCCTTTCCCCAAATTCCAAAATCAGCTGACACACTCTCGACTTATCTTTGTAAGCCAAGGATGTTGATCTTGAGCTATTGAGACTAGTTTAGACGGTCACAAGATACAGTTACTGTGATGATTCTTTATTTCTGTAACTCAAGGCCTACTGTCATTACACATTGGTCATTTCATTGTTCAGATATCATAATCTTCTGAAAATTACAAAGTAAACAATAATCATCAAGTATTGATTCATAATCATAAAAGTGAATAGAGAAAACTAAACTTTCTTCACAATCAAAATTAATATGTATAAGGCACACGGTTTAAATTGAGTTTATAATTCTTTTTATAGGAATAATTATTAAAAATAATTTCATAGGAAGACAGATCCCTGTGTTTTTGACACTGTGGCGGAATGTATGGTGTTGTGTTCGGCTGATGATTTGGCACACGCATGCTTATAGGACTTCAGATTTGTTTTGATGTGAGTTTTGGAAGATATTTCAAAATGACAATTTTTTTAACATTGTTTAGTTTAATCTCTTTTAACGATCTCTATATAGTTATAGTATTCAATTGCATGCATGTATTTTTGTTTTAATAATTATTAGTAATAGTAATAAGAGTAATGTGTGTTCTATGTTATTGTAATACAGTAATTGTATTTATTAAGACAGTGGACGTTTTTAATCTGCTTATTGTTTTGTTTATTTTTTTTTCTCAATTCACTCAGATGTTTTATACCTCTTATCTATTACTTTTACAACCTTTTCTTTTACAACTTTTACCTTTTATTCTTGTGATGTTAATGCATTTTGTTCGTTGAATAGCAGCTGTCCGTTGTTCTTGTCATTTTACATTTTTTCACCATTGCCATGTGTGCGGACGAAAGTAAGTGATGTCAGTAATGCTGGTTTATTAATCGGTGACTACAGGTAGTGTGTTAAGTTGAAATTACTGAGAACATGCACATAAAATATTATGGTAAACGGACAACTCGTCTAAATCTGTTTATGGAAGCCTTTAATAAAAATGAAATGCTGAGCTATGTGTGACAAATGTGTGACAAGCTAGGTCATTTGCTAACTCGTATTTCCTAAAAGCAGTGTTTTTTTTTTAATATCATTGTCGTCTACTGCGCCGAAGTAGAAGATACAATGAGAGTGAAAAGGGCGGTGGCATCTTCAAACACACGGAATTGCCTTGATTGTGATAGCAGTTAATGAAATGCATTCAAATGCTAGGTGAATTTGGTACAAACTGGTATCAGGCGTGTCATTTTATTACACGGTTGTGATTTTAATTTTTTTCTCAAATCTGGTACGTGCTTGTGTATTTTTAGAGGTGCTGAAACACAAATCGAACTGCGCTGGTGAGAGCGCGAGGCTCCCATCCCCCGCCTCCACAGCTAGGGCGGGGGGGGACAGGAGAGCAAGAGCGAGAGAGAAACTGTGAGGGAGGGGGAGAGGTAGAGAGAGAGAGAGAGAGAGAGAGAGAGAGAGAGAGAGAGAGAGAGAGAGAGAGCGAGAGAGAGAGAGAGAGAGCGCGAAAGCAGCATCCTTTAACATTCTAGAGAGGAAAAGGAGTCGGCTCCGTGAAGAATAAAGAGATGGAGGAACCGATCAAAAAACAACAAAAATGAACGAAGCAGGAAGATATGCGTTCAGAAAATCAGTGCAGCTGAGATTTTGGTCGTCGTTTTGCACATCTAGGCACTGCGATTTCTTTTATTTGTAGATGTCGTTTTCCGCGGCAAGCTGTTTGCCATGGCTGTTGCTGGGCAATGTAGTTGCCAAAAAAACAACGTGCCTCTTTGTTTATGTGTCTTGATTGTTTTCATTAGTGGCCTTACATATGCACAAATTCGCTACAGCATCCAGGAGGAGATGGAGAGTGGGACTATCGTTGGGGATGTTGCGCGGGATCTTGGTCTGGAAATAAGAAAGCTTTCTTCTCGTCGGATCAGGATCAGCTCAGACAGTGCGCGAAGGTACTTCACTGTAAATCACAAGAGCGGAAAGCTAGCTGTGAGCGACCGGATCGACCGCGAAACGCTCTGCGAGTTCAGCGGTGCTTGTACGCTGAGTCTGGATGTGGTTTTAGAAAACCCGTTTGAGCAGCACAGTGTGGATGTGGATATTTTGGATGCAAATGACAACTCGCCACTTTTCCCCCGAGACGAGTACCAGTTGGAGATCTCAGAGGGTGCGCAACCAGGCACGCGGTTTTCTATCGAGGGCGCGCAGGATCCTGACGACGCCTCAAATGCCGTGCGCCATTACCGCCTCTCTTCAAACGAGCACCTGGCGCTGGATTCAACCAAACCACCTGCGGATGGAAAGCACATAGAACTTGTTCTAAAAAAGCCTTTTGACAGAGAGCTACTTCTGTCCCACCAGTTTCTTCTCACTGCGGTGGATGGAGGTTCTCCTTCTCTCTCTGGCACAGCCAAAATCAACATCCGTGTTTTAGATACTAACGATAACGTGCCTGTCTTCAGGAGCTCTGTGTACAAAGTGAAGCTGCAAGAAAACTCACCTGTTGGAGCTCTTGTGATTAAACTAAATGCCACTGATAGAGACGAGGGATCCAATGGGGAGGTTTATTATTCATTTAGCTCTTACACAGAGGAAAGAGTCAGGCAGATGTTTTCAGTGGGCACAGAAAGTGGTGAAATTCGAGTGATAACCAAAGTAGACTATGAAGAAAGCAACAACTTTGAGATGTACATCCAGGCGGCAGACCGAGGTCAGGGAGCTGTGGCGGTGCATTGTAAAGTGGTGGTGGAGGTGCTGGATGTTAATGATAACCCTCCTGAAATTGTGCTGTCCTCCCTTTCAAGCCCAGTGCGAGAGGATGCCCGAGCAGACACTGTGGTTGCATTAATTAGCATAAACGACAGAGACTCTGGACAAAACAAACAGGTCAGTCTTGACATCATTCCCCCAAACCTGCCCTTTAAAATCAAATCGTTTCGCAACCATTACACCATAGTGACCTCTGCTTTCCTGGACCGTGAGACCATTCAGTTTTACAATGTCACAGTCACAGCCACTGATGGGGGATCTCCGGCTCTTTCCTCATCTATGACTTTGCGAGTAGAGGTGGCTGACGTGAACGACAACCCTCCACGGTTCGAACAGACTTCATACACTGTGTATGTCTCAGAAAACAATGCCCCTAGTGCAGCTCTTTGCAATGTGAAAGCCACCGACCCAGATGTCGGGGAAAATGCCCGCATCACGTACACAGTTTTAAATGACAACAACCACGGCATCTCAGTCGCATCTTATGTATCAGTCAAAACTGCATCCGGGGATGTGTATGCCCTGCGCTCTTTTGACTTTGAGAAACTTCGGGACTTTCACTTCCAAGTCAAAGCTCAAGACAATGGCGTTCCACCTCTGAGTCGTGTGGCCACCATCTACATCTATGTGATGGATTCCAATGACCACAGCCCACTGTTTGTGCATCCTCCAACCAACGGCTCCCACACTACAGAAACCATTTTACGTAACACAGAGGCTGAGCAGTTGGTGACTCGTGTGCTGGCCTGGGATTTAGATGCTGGGGAGAATGCCTGGCTCTTGTACAGCCTCCAGCACCAACCAGATCTTGATCTCTTTAAGGTCCACGAACACACAGGCGAAATCCGCACCACACGCCGGGTGGTTGAGGACAATTCCACTGTTTTTAGTTTCACAGTTCATGTTCAGGACCATGGTTCACCTTCACGCTCAGCCTCCACTACCATGAATGTTGCCGTCATGGAGTTGCCACCCAAAGTGGCTCCAGATCCCAAGCGTATCATCCGGCCACACGGAACATTGATGTTTTCTAATGTAACTCTGTATCTCATAATCGCTCTCTGCGCCACCACTTTTGTCTTTTTGCTGACTGTTGTTGTCCTGGGCATTGTGCGTTGCCATGCCTACTGCAGCCAACCAGATGCATGCACCTGCTGTGGGTCCAATAAAAAGAAGAAAAGCAGCACAATGAAGAAAGCACCTAAAGATGGTGGTGGGATTAGCATAGGAGGAAGTGCAGGCACAAGTGGGAGCCTCGGTAGAGCAGGCGGGGCTGGCGGTATTACAGTCCACCAACAGGCAGCTGTGGTCAGGAGGGACCTCAAAGTTGAGCCTCATTACATTGAGGTCAGGGGAAACGGCTCTCTGACCAAAACGTACTGCTACAAGACCTGCCTCACTGCCACTTCAGGCAGCGACACCTTTATGTTTTACAACACAGGCCGTCCTCTGAGCGGCACTTGGGGGTCTGGGGCAGATCGCTTTGTGACCGGACAGAGTGGGCAAATGGTGCGCAGACTCAGCATGCCGGACGCCACGGCTATACAGGTGTGTGTGGTACCACCTGCCTCATATTTCATGATTGTACAGAGAAGGGTGTGATTTTTTTGATACATTTTTCATATGTTTGGCTCTCATGATATGGTTGTATAACAGTTGCAATTACCTATATTAGATGACTTTCATAATGTCAACACCCCAAACACTCATTCTAGTTTGGCGGGCATTATATTTTCGGAGTTATCTCTTCATTATGTGGACTACATTGTGTGTGTGTGTTAGCATTTTGTTTGTCATCACATTGGACTTCTTAAGGCGTTGACCCCAGAGGGTTAAAGGATGTGTTTATCCCTCTTTTACTCTCTCATGATGGCATGGATGTGTTTATATTTGGAGTGTAAAGCTAAAACGTCACTCCATTTTCTGTTCTCAATCCCCTCTGAGCTACTCTCCATTTGCCTCAGTTTTACTTACACAACCACTGTCTTCCTTTTGACTTGCTTTGAGAATGATACAGACTCACTATTAAATACACACACTTAAATTATTAAAGAATGATACCTCAAGCACACACACACTGATAACAAATCCATGTATTTTTTTTATCTTTTGGCCGATTGTTTTATTTGAATTCATTTTATTATTACTTAGTAAAAGTTTGAAATAGAATATTCTTCAGAAATATTCAGTTGCTTAACCATTATGTAGAGGTTGATGTTGTTGTTGTATTGTGTCTCACATTTATTTCTTATGTTTCTGTCTTTGCGCTAGTGTTTGTGCAGAGTTTAGTTCTTCAAATTAAATGTCAGGCATGGATTTTCTTGCCAAGTGATGAAGCTTTGTGCTTCAGCAGCTGATTGGCGTATTTGATTGAGGAGAGAGAGCGAGAGCAGAATTGTGATTGGTTTGTGAGAAGTGAAAGCGCTGTTTCCAGGCACGGTGTGTTCACCAGAGAAAAGAGCCAGTAGATATAACTAAATAAATACGTAGACGTACTCATACTGTGATGAGTTCTAAAAGTTTAATAATTGTATTGAAACGAGCAATGATTGTATTTATAGTAAAATGTTTGTTTCATAAATACGTATTTGTCTTGCCACAAATCAGCATCTTGATCCCTTTTTTTCTTTTAGACTCTCACTCCTGATCTATTTCTCTCTAGTTTTCAGCAGTTTTATGACCAGGCAGCTGAAGTCCTTTTTGTATTTTAGTGGGTGTTGATTTGATGGATGTGTATTTTTGATCTGCTGATGTAGCTGGGAATTGGATTTTGTCTTGATTAATGTTTATTTTCCTGGGGAAAAGCTGTATGCTCTCTCTCTCTCTCTCTCTCTCTCTCTCTCTCTCTCTCTCTCTCTCTCTCTCTCTCTCTCTCTCTCTCTCTCTTTCTTTCTCTCTCTCTCAGATACACACACTGCACACATAGGTACGCAAAATGCTTCTTATTGTGACCACACGACACCATGATTAATCCTCCCATTAAACTGCTGTTTTAACATCTCTCTTTTTTTCTCTCTCTTTCAGCCTAAAGTTCCCAGTGGAGATTGGAGATACTCTGCATCTCTTAGAGCGGGTATGCAAAGGTGAGGAATTGAAGTGCAAGAGACAAAACACTTTCACCGGTTTTAAAAATGTAAATGTTGTTTTTTTAAGCAGTAACATAAACTGGTAAGCCCTAAAATTAAACTGCACCATTGATCTTGGCACTGTCAAGTTAATAACAACAAACTTTACTAGTAAAAACTTTACTATGCAACACCTAACTAGTGTGTCAACACTAAAACTGGTACACCCTAACTAGCACAGGTTATAATAAGGTTAAACATAATGAAACAATCATCATGCCTCTGAACCAACTCAGGTCAGATTCTCACTTATCACATCAGCAGGTACTTCACATTTTATTATTTTTACCATTGTTGCTGACAGTAATCAATATTTATACATTTGAATTTGAAAATTAAAATGGGAAATCATAAAAAGTAAAATGTATAATGTGTTTTCTATTACAAACTAGATTGGAGCAGGACTGGACTAAATAAATAACAGACCATTGATTAAATAAATTAACAATGACCATTGCGTTGTTATGGAAATCAAATTTTATTTTTATATTTTTAGTGAGTGTTTGACTGAATCACAGACCATTTTTGTGCAGAGAAGTTGTGAACAATAGCCGAGGATCATGTTTGAGCTTTAGTGTTTCTCATTAAAAATGCAATACAGTAGTTTTACTGGCTGCTGCTTCATAGCGCATAGGCTTCCGCATGCACACCACACACACACACACACACACACACACAGAGAGAGAGAGAGAGAGAGAGAGAGAGAGAGAGAGAGAGAGAGAGAGAGAGAGAGAGCAGTGAAACGCTGACCTTGGACTGAAACATTCATCAAAGACAAATGAAGCAACAAAATGGTTGACAATGCAGGCAGCCAGCAAATCTTTCTGATTTGGAAAGTCAGGAGTGATCAAGACTTAAAGTTGTGTGTCCAAATGTCTCTTTTATCCAAGTGTCTGGGTTCATACTGATGATTTACATCCTCTTCCAAAAATGTTTACCCAATAACATAGCAATCTATATTTCAATCTCTCTCTCTCTCTCTCTCTCTCTCTCTCTCTCTCTCTCTGTCTTTTTTTCTATCTTTATTTTACCCACCCATAATTTCTTCTCATTGCTTTTACCTTCATCTTCACTATATCTTTTCTCTTCAGAAACTGGTGGAATATGTGGTTTGGAAGAATGAAACCTGCGCTTGTTATATTTTAAGTTTCTCTCAATGTCTTTCTGTAGTTCTGTGCACATGGAGGAGTCTTCGGTGATGCAGGGAGCTCAAGGGGTTCTGGTGCAGAATTGGCCAATGGTCTCGGGTGCTGCAGGTAAGAAACCAGAAAAACGTGTCCGTACACAGATCTTATTCAGGCTGCTGCTAAAGTGTTTTACAAGCTGTTTTGTAACTAGTATAGAGACAAATTTTTTTTTCTAAATTCTACTGCGCAGTTTGACATTATTAGCGACTTGATATAGAACCAGAGGCTGGTGATGTTTGTGATAGCTTAGTCTTGCTCCAGTTGTTACGACAGGAATGTACCCGCGTCATTCCCTGGGGAGCATCTATCACTCTCTTGCCCCTCTCCTGAGCTCTCTGTCTTGTTCTATCTATCTTTTTTTCTCTAACCCCCGTCTCATTCACTTGTGTTTCTTTTGCAATGAGCTGCTGCACTTGAGCTGAATTACAAAATTGACCTACATGAAGCTTTCTATCTATCCATCCATCCATGTATCCATCCATTCATCCATCCATCTCTCTGTCTGTCTGTCTGTCCGTCCGTCTATTAGTCCTTCTTTCCATCCACCCATCTATGTTTTTTTTTCCATCTTTTTGCATTCCCGCCTTTTTATATCTGTGTTCATCATACATTTTGTTTGTTTGTTTTTGTTCTGATTAAACCAAGATTGAGTCCTGCCGTAGCTGGATAAGATTGTTCGTTGCATTGTATCTGAGCAGTGGGAGAGTGTAATATATAATGCGGCATATCTGGGAGTTGTGTAATGATGAATAACAGCAGTGTGACACTGATTTCCGCAGATCTGAACAGTTTATTAACCAAGAAAAGACACCGTCACGGCGATTCCAAGTTTCTCTAGAGGAGTTAAGGGCGCTGCAGGGATGTGTGAAAAAGAGCTGTGGCTGAAGTATGTAGAGACTTAAAAATAAAAATAAATGGTTATTAGTTGAGTCTTTCAGCACAATCACACTCCATGACAGAATAGCCTTTGTTTTTTTGTTTTCACTCTCATTCTTTCTCTTATTTTCTTTCACTCTCTCTTTTAATCTTACTCTGGTTCGTATGACAATAAATGCATTTTCTTTCTAGTTTTTCATGTAAAATCAGTCATTCACTTTGTTTCTTTTATTTTTCATTCTCTCTCTCACACACTCTCTCTCGCTCTCTCTATCTCTCTCTGCCTCTTTCTCAGAATAAGAACAAAACTGCACAAATGTACATCAAAAAGATCAAATTAATCATTTCCGGTCTGTGGAATGTGTTTATCATGTGTTACATGATTTTATTCTCTTTATATCATTGTTGTTGCTTTGTGAAATATGCTGGTAAATGTATGAAACGACTAAGGGCCGCTACAGCCTGAGGTGAGAAGATTAGAAAGTGGCATGACTGGAGATAGGTGTTTTTGAGGAGGAGGGGACTTTGTCTGGCACTGTTGCTAGGGGAGAGGAGAGTATTTGACCATTGGAGAGAGAGTGTTTTGTATTAGTTTCAATCAGTGTCTCTGCCACAGCCAGATCTCACTGGAGAAGGCAGTTTCCATGGCAACCTTTTATAGCAGGAGTAGGGTTTATGGGTGGAGAGGAAGAGAAATATATAAAGGTGTTGCTAGAAGAGTGTGTTAAAGAACACTAGTAATTAAAAGAAAAATATAATGAAATGTTGTAACTGATGGTCAGCTAGAGAGAGAGATGCGTGTGTGAGTGTGTGTGTGCATGCCTGTGTGTGTGTGTGTGTGTGTGCGTGTGTGTGTGTGTGTGTGTGTGTGTGTGTATCAGGTGGCAGTGCCCACGGGCCATCTTGCTCAAAAATTATTTTTAGTGATAGAAAATAATTGTCTCATATTGTCTGCGTGAGACATATGTTGTGTGTGTGTGTGTGCAAGTGTTAAAGTCAAAGCATGATCCCAAATGCAATTTTCTTTAAAGCAGCGCACTGTGGGCAGTTATGGGGGCCTTTTGCTGGACATCACAGCTTTGAAGATCTATTTGAGGATCATTTTCGGCTTTTAGAGAAGAGGTTGCTAATTCGTTTTGATTAAGGTCAATGTAAAGGGGATGTGGGTATTTTGATGGCTGTGGTTAGTGAGGTGGGACGAACTTTGTTTAAAACTTTTGTTTTGTGTGTTGTTGTGTAACAGTAGGGTGTAGACATTTGTAGCTATACTGATTGTTGTTTATTTGTGCTAGACCGCTTAACATCTCTAATTCTTCTGCTCGGCTCAGCTTAGAAAGAAGTGCTGGAGTTCAGCCACATATTTGATCCTCAATCTGCCTTTCATCGCCTCCTTAATTTTACTAGACTCACTTGTTAGTGAGTGAGTGAGAGAATGGGGGGGGGGGTAACAAGCGGTTTGTAATTTACTGATGCTGTTATAATTATTCTCTCATCATTAATAAACCTGTTGTACTTTGGCACACACAAAAGGTCAAAACAGCATCAGACAGAGAGAGAGAGAGAGAGAGAGAGAGAGAGAGAGAGAGAGAGAGAGAGAGAGAGAGAGAGAGAGAGAGAGAGAGAGAGAGAGAGAGAG
>MU204250.1:136433-148845 GCA_017309775.1 Paedocypris sp. Pulau Singkep
TGGTGGAGAGAGGGGGTGAACAGGGAGCGGTACTTTCCTTTAACCGCACAACACTCACAATTCATATGGACAAATGTGGAGAAAAAGAAGAATTGGAAATTACAATAAAACACTTAAATCTCAAACGTGCGCGTTATCGAGGACCTCATTGCCCTGGATCAGCCTCTCAGCGGCGCCCCGGAACTGGCTGGAGTTTGGCCGCTACAATAACCTTTACACAACAGGCAAAGTTATTCCATATAAAAATACCCATCTCGCTTTCCTGAAATCACTTAGTATGGTGTTCTCGGTGGCTGACATTGTTTGTGTAAACTCACATGGAAACTGTCTAATAATATGTATTGTGTTTTAAAAAAAAATTAATTATCACACTGGATCTGGAGAAGACATCAAAATTGCAAGCATTACAAATAATACACATACGAAACAAGCAAGAAAAAAGCTATTCAAAGGCTCTAAGACAATAATAATAATAATAATGGTGATGTTTCGGTGCAGGTAAGAATTGGTTCCGGGCTTCTACCTTATGCAGCCTTCCTATGGAAAAATCTCACACCCCCCACACAAAAAAAACAATTCACCTTAGACTACCAAATAATTTCACTACTATACATATTAATGAATTAGTGCTTTTTTTAAAAAGAAAAGAAAAAACACCTACATCACTTGAAATGTGCATGAATCAAATTGTTAGGGTTGTGATTTTGGATTGACATTTAAATTAGTTTCGTGATCCATTTTATGACTTTTTCCCAAACCATGGTTTTGTAACCCCCTCAAGGTTAGGGGGCAGTACACCTGTACTTTAAAATTGGAATGTGTTTTTTTTTTAGTATACATTTTGTAATTACATTTTTTTGTGTTCAAGTTTGTTAACGAATATTCTGGCATATTTTTTTTGTGATTTATTCATATTTATTTAAAACGTTTTGGACGGGAGATGATGTTATGACGCACGGGAAGTACGTCACTCGTTGTGCCCGCATGGAAAGTCTGTACTAGCCAGAAGATCGCGGTTCACAAAGTTGTCATCTACCTGTCTGGACATTTTTTATTTACTATTTCGTTTCACTAGGTGAGTTTGATGATTGTTTTGTGATGCATATTTTTCATATATATTACGTTACTCATAATATAACGGATGATAGGAAGTTGGCAGTTTCTGTCAAGTGTCCATGCGATGTGTCACGTTGTTAATATATTATTGTTATCTCTTCAAATGTACTGTATGGTTATGTTCATTTATGTATATATGTATTGCTCTATATGTTTAACGCACGGGAAGTACGTCACTCGTTGTGCCCGCATGGAAACTCTGAACTAGCCAGAAGATCGCGGTTCACAAAGTTGTCATCTACCTGTCTGGACATTTTTTATTTACTATTTCGTTTCACTAGGATTCCCTGTGCACAGCGGACGTCACATTTTCTTGGCCTTCTCTGCGTTTTCTCCGACGGATTTTTTTCCCGGACTTCACATGGACGTTTGCGTTCATCCTCCCAAGTTCGTCCTGTAGAGGTCGCTGTATATTCGTTGCGGTACAACGAATAACCAACGTGAAAGTGTTTCATTTCATGTGACAAATTGTAAATTTTGTTGTGTTATCATTTTGTTTTATTTAGGTATACATATATTGGTTCTATTTCCAATATACATTTCAGTTCATACTTTGTTTCTAATACAACCAAATTTCACTAAATCATTTCTTTGGGAAGTGTGAGTGTATTTATTCAAGCAACACACCACAGTTTTTTTTTTTTTTTCTGGTTTTCATACTGTGCATGACACAATTTAATTATATATATATATATTTTTATATTATATTTTTTTTGTGAAATCCCGAACTCGAGGCTACAAATATAATTTTTTTTATTTGTTGATCTTAGACCCGAGGATTAATTTTTTCTTTCCCTTCAAAATAAGGGTTACAGAAAAAAAATGGCGCCCAACGTGGGGCATGCACGTATGTGATCAAACCAGGTTTTTCATTTCAGTTGCTTGAATAATTACCTCATTGTTATTTTTGTGTTTGTTTAAAATGGATCTGTGCAAGAAATACGATTTTGATTTTGAGAGGTCAGTGGTGCTGACAAAAGTGGATCCTAAAACCACTATTGAAGATGTAAAGAAATTCTTTGATCATCTAGATGAGGTGATAAAGGTAAAATGGTTAGGGGACGAGTTTTCGGGAGAAATGTTGTGTGAATTTCAGGAGGTTACGTCTCCATTAATAGCTGAAGAGGAATACCGTAATGCTGATAATCCGAATGTATGGGGTATTATGCCTCTTGATGGAAAACAGTCTAAAGAGTTTCCTTTGCTTGTGGATTCACACAGTTCGCAGAAAGCCGATTTCCAAACTCTAAATGAAAAGGCTAATGAGCTCTTGGCACAGATTGAAAGGTTAGGCCGATCGCAAAGTGTAGAAGAGAGTGAATTGAGCCAACCGTTTGTGGATAAAAATAGACACAGACTTGATGATGACACTTTTCCGGTTACTTCAACACCTGCAGGCGTAGCGTATGACGGTGCAAGGCCCCGGGTGAGATTTCCCAAAGCTGATATTTCTGCATCTGAAGAGAATTTTCCCAGATTTGCTGATGTACCTGCTGCAGAACGAGTGTCGACACCGGACGTTCCTGTTACAATCACTATACCTCCAGAGGTGCAACGCCTAGTGGTGGAACACGTAGTGAAACGTGAGTCTGAATATCTGACACACATTCCCCCGTCTCATAAATTGAGAATGTTTTCTGGCCATTGCCCTAAACCGAGTGGGGAAGTTGATTTTCCTACATGGAACTTGTATGTGAAGCAGGTTCTCACCGATAATTCCCTGTCGGAAAGACACAAGAGACGGCACATTTTGGATAGTCTTCTCCCTCCTGCACTGAGTGTTGCTTTAGGAATAGGTATGAATGCCCCTCCAGAAATGTACATTCAAGAGTTGGAGAGAGCCTATGGCAGTGTCATTGATGGAGATGAGTTGTACATACAGTTTATAGAGACGCTCCAGAATAAAGGAGAAAAGTCCTCTGACTATTTAACACGGATACATAACTTGATGCAAGAGGTGGTGGAGAAGGGAGGCGCTCTCGCGAACCAGGCTGACACACTACTTCTCAAGCAGTTTATCAGGGGATGTTGGGATGAGGTGCTGATTACTCAGTTGCACTTAAAAGATTTCCTGATGTCAAAATCTGATGTGAGTTATTCCAGCTTGCTTTTCAAATTGAGATCGTATGAGCATGAAAAGCTACTTAAAGAAAGACGCATGAATGTTCATCTGCGTACGTCTCCGGTTAGAGCACAAAATCAAGTACATGTCGCTGCTGATCAAAATGGAGGGCAGGAAATACTTGAGCTAACTAAACGGATAAAAGAATTAGAAGTTGAAGTGGCGAGAGCCAAGTTGCAGAAAACTGCACCAGTGTCCAAACCGACATATGAACAGCCACAGGTTAGGGAAACTAAGAAAGAAAAAAGAAAAGATGAACGGTCAGACAGCCCTGTGTTTCCATTGCAGCCCAAGTCGTCTGTTGTCAAAGGGTTTTGTTATCGTTGTGGTGAGGACTCTCATTATTTGCAACAGTGCACCAACCCTGCTTTAGTGCAGCAGAAATTAGTGCAGAGGCAAAGAGGAAAGAGTCCTCCTGCTAACAGTACTTCCACTGTAAATTTAAACTCGGAATAGCTTCTGTCGAGGAACGGACAGGGGCTGGGGTGGTGAACAGTTCCAATGAAAATGTGGATACCGTTCTTGGTAGTCTAGTTGGGGAACCTTGGCAAAGTGAGGCATGGCTGGATGGGATTGAATGTGGTTGTTTAATTGACACGGGCTCCCAGGTGACGTGTGTGGCTGAATCTTTTTACAAACATTATTTGAAACACAGGAGTATAACTCCCATTGATGATTTGCTTCGTGTTGAAGGAGCTGCGGGACAAATTGTGCCCTACATTGGGTACATTGAAATTGACGTACAGTTTCCAAAGTCCGTCTGTGGAGTGGATTCAACTGTAACCACTCTGGCGTTAGTGTGTCCCGATCAGACTTACAATGCTAACTTACCTTTATTGGTAGGCACCAACATACTTTGGCAACTCATGCGAGAGTGTAAGGTGCTACAAGGAGAAAAGTTTATGCAGAACGTGTCTATCAGTTCTAATTGGGTATCAGCATATAGCAAATGTGACCAGTCCTTCAGATCTCATGGACCTGAACAACACGCCACTCCTGTTAGATTATCTGGAAAGAGATCAGTATTGATTAAACAGGGTGAAATGTGTGAGTTAACGGGGGTGTGTCGTCTAAGAAATGGGGAAAGGGACAAAACAATGCTCCTGGAAGACCCCACGAGGCACAGCCTTCCTGGTGGTTTAATTGTACAATGCAGGTTGCTCAAGGCAGAGCTGGGCACAAGAAACAAAGTCAAAGTTTACATTCAAAATGTATCGGATCACAGTGTAACTCTGCAGCCAAAAATGGTTCTTGCTGAGTGTTCAACAGTGGACTGGATTAAGTCTGTGCCTCTCGCCGCCAAGACTGATACTTCACTGGATGCGAATCCTGCAGTAAAACCAGATTCAGCTGTGACTCTGGACTTTGGTGATTCTCCTATTACTGAGGAGTTCAAAACTCATGTAACTGAGAGAATCAACCAAGAAGTTTTTGATGCTTTTGCAAGGCACGATCTTGATGTGGGGCATGTAAAAGGTGTGGCCCATCGAATTGAATTGATGGAGCATGTTCCATTCAAGGAACGCACACGCCGTGTCTCTCCAGCAGATTTTGAGGACTTGAGAAAGCATCTTTTGGATTTACTGGCCAGTGAGATCATTGAGGAATCAAATAGTCCGTATGCTTCGCCAGTTGTGCTGGTAAGAAAGTAAAACGGAGAGTTGAGAATGGTGGTTGATTACCGCAGACTAAATAAGTTGACCAAAGGAGATGCTTATCCTCTCCCCAGGATTGAAGAAACATTTGCCTTGCTGTCAGGGTCTAAATGGTTCTCTGTTTTGGACCTGAAGAGCGGGTATTATCAGTTGGAAGTGGAGGAAAGTGATCGTCCCAAAACAGCGTTTACTACACCATTCGGAAACTGGCAATTTCGCCGTTTACCTCAGGGACTGACAAATTCACCTGCAACGTTTCAGAGAACCATGGAGAAAGTCATGGCTGGATTGAATTTGCAGGAAGTAATAGCATTCCTTGATGACTTGATAATATTCTCTGATACTCTGGAGCAAACGAGGAACGGCTTATGAAGGTCCTGCAACGCATTTATGCTTTTGGGCTCAAGCTAGCACCACAGAAGTGTAAATTGTTCCAGACTTCAGTTAAATACCTTGGCCATGTCATCTCTGCCCAAGGTATTCACCCTGATCCAGACAAAATATCCGCAGTACGACAGTGGCCTGTGCCGAAGACTGTCAGAGATCTTAGATAATTTCTAGGTTTTGCTGGATATTATAGGCTTTTTGTGGAAGGCTACTCCCACATTGTTAAACCAATGAATACATTGTTGCAAGGTGAATTCTCCACTAGAGGCACCGCAGCATCCCATCGTGTGAAGAGTAGGGTACAATCGCTGGAGGGAAGGTGGAATGAGGAGTGTCAAATTGCATTTGAGACTATCATCCAGAAGCTCACAACTGCTCCTATATTGGGGTTCGCAGATTGGAAGCTACCGTATATTCTTCACACTGATGCCAGTATCACCGGCTTTGGAGCTGCTTTATATCAGGTGCAAGACGGCAAGACTAGAGTCATCGCCTATGCCAGTCGTAGTCTGTCAAAGAGTGAGTACCTGGCTCTGAAATGGGCAGTCTCCGAGAAATTTCACGATTTCCTTTACGGAGCAAAATTTACAGTTCTAACAGACAACAACCCGTTAGTTTATGTACTTACAACAGCTAAGTTGGATGCAGCTGGCCATAGATGGCTTGCAGCTTTGTCAATGTATGACTTTGACATTAAGTACCGAGCTGGAAACACCAACATTGATGCAGATGGGTTATCTCGACGGCCTCAAGAACTACTTTGGGCTGACGATGATGAGGCTATTCAAACAGATGAGCGAATTAGAAACCTGCTCAGCAAAGTAGAAATTGCACCAAATGATTTTGAGAAGATTGATCAGAAAACTATGTCAGCTGTGTGTTTGCGTCATTCGGTAAATTGTGCAATGCACTCAGCATTGTCATCTGAGGATGAATATTCACTAAATGACAGTCCGACACCTGCTGTCGAGATGTTGCTGTGCAGTGATGACGTGGTGCCTGACAGTTTAACAGATCCAGAAGTCTTACCAGGTCAGACAACGTTTCCAAGTATGACACCGGCAGATTGGCAAAGATTTCAGAGGGAAGATTGTGATGTCAGAAGGGTGATTGAGTTGGTGGAGTCTGGGATGCAGGCAGATAGATTGGTGGAGTCGAATGATGTGGTGTTGATGATGAGAGAAAGGGCCAGGTTCAACTTAATGGATGGTGTCTTGTACCACATGGTATCTGATCAGTACGGCCAAAAATATGGGCAGCTAGTGGTTCCCCCAAGCTTCAGAGACAGAGCACTTGAAGGTGTTCATGATGAAACTGGGCACATGGGGTATGAAAGAACCCTGGAGCTTGCAAGAGCACGCTTTTATTGGCCGAAAATGGCGGAGTCGGTGGACAGGAAGTGTAGAACTTGCGAACGATGTGTTAAAAGAAAAGCTAGGACGCAAAGGGCATCGGAATTAGTGAACATTAAAGTCTACGCTCCTTTGGAATTAGTCTGCATTGACTATCTTTCATTAGAACCTGATACAAGTGACACACGCAACATCTTAGTCATCACTGACTATTTCACTAAGTAGTCATGGGCATTTCCTACAAAAGACCAAACAGCGAAAACTGTTGCTTCGGTGTTGTGGTGTTGTCATTTTGGTTTTCCAAGAAGAATACATAGCGATCAAGGTGCTAATTTAGAGTCTGCGCTGGTGAAAGAACTGTGCATGATTGCTGGTGTGAAATCGCGTACTACTCCGTATCACCCACGGGGGAATCCTGTAGAGAGGTTTAATCGCACTCTTTTGGATTTACTTGGCACTTTGACTGATAAAAAGAAAGAGCAGTGGAGAAGGTATGTCCGCCCGTTAGTGCATGCGTATAATTGTACCAGGAATGACGCAACAGGCGAATCTCCTTTTCTTTTAATGTTTGGACGACAGCCTCGTCTTCCGATTGATCTTTGTTTCGGAATCAACCCGAGGGGACACAATTCCAAGACACACACTAACTATGTTACAGAGTTAAAGAGAAGGTTGAAGTTTGCTTATCAACTGGCATCTAAAAATGTTGAAAAGAGGCAGTTGATGAACAAAGCGAGGTGGGATAAGAAAGTGACCGCTGCTACTGTCGATGTTGGCGACCGTGTTCTTGTGAGAAATGTTAACATCCGTCGTAAACACAAGATAGCAGATCGTTGGGAATCATCTGTTTATGTGGTGTTAAAGCAGCCAAATGAAGACATTCCTGTCTATGTTGTTCAATCTGAGAATGGTGAGGGGCCTGAGCGTATTCTACATCGTGATCTTTTACTTCCATGTGGGTTTCTTCCAGTCAATTCTGATGAGATTGTTGGAACTGCAGATAATGGCACAGTGCAGAACACTTGTGTGCATGATGTGGGAGTAGAACTTGGTGATGTTGTGAAGCGAGACGGTTCCGATCAACCTCTAAATCCTTACGCTCCTGAGTTCAGTGTAGGGGAAACTTCATTAAGAGTCGCCGATTCCTCGTTGACACACAGTTCTCGAAGTGATTCAGAGGTGAATGCCACCTTAAGTGATACAAGGGGTGATGAAACTGTGGGGGGTGGAGTTGATGACTGTTTGGATGCTAACTTGAATCAGTTTGACTCAATGTCAACAATTGAAGATACCATGTCTCCAATGTATGGTGATTTGGATGCTACTGAGAAATCTAGTTCTCCACAGAGATTTAAGAGACCTCAGAGACAAACGCGACCTCCAAGTAAACTGAAGGATTACGTGGGGTGGAAAGCGCATTGTGGGGTACAGAGTGTGGAGGCAGATCCGAATGCAAACTTTTTCAGTAAAGTTATTGAAATGATTCAACAGTTGATGTCTGTACAACAAACTCAAAGTCAGTTATTGTTGAGCCTTTTAAGCCAAGTTTAATTTTTAGTATCTGATGCGGACATCAGAGTTTAAGCCAGGGAGGATGTAACCCCCTCAAGGTTGGGGGGCAGTACACCTGTACTTTAAAATTGGAATGTGTTTTTTTTTTTTAGTATATATTTTGTAATTACATTTTTTTGTGTTCAAGTTTGTTAACGAATATTCTGGCATATATTTTTTTTGTGATTTATTCATATTTATTTAAAACGTTTTGGACGGGAGATGATGTTATGACGCACGGGAAGTACGTCACTCGTTGTGCCCGCATGGAAAGTCTGTACTAGCCAGAAGATCGCGGTTTACAAATTTGTCATCTACCTGTCTGGACATTTTTTATTTATGCCAGAACTATTTCGTTTCACTAGGTGAGTTTGATGATTGTTTTGTGATGCATATTTTTCATATATATTACGTTACTCATAATATAACGGATGATAGGAAGTTGGCAGTTTCTGTCAAGTGTCCATGCAATGTCACGTTGTTAATATATTATTGTTATCTCTTCAAATGTACTGTATGGTTATGTTCATTTATGTATATATGTATTGCTCTATATGTTTAACGCACGGGAAGTACGTCACTCGTTGTGCCCGCATGGAAAGTCTGTACTAGCCACGGTTCACAAATTTGTCATCTACCTGTCTGGACATTTTTTATTTACTATTTCGTTTCACTAGGATTCCCTGTGCACAGCGGACGTCACATTTACTTGGCCTTCTCTGCGTTTTCCCCGACGGATCTTTCTTTTTTTTCCCGGACTTCACATGGACTTTTGCGTTCATCCTTCCGAGTTCGCCCTGTAGAGGTCGCTGTACGTTCGTTGCGGTACAACGAATAACCAACGTGAAAGTGTTTCATTTCATGTGACTTTAATGTTGTTGTGTTATTATTTTGTTTTATTTAAATACAAAATATCTTCATAGGTATACATATATTGGTTCTATTTCCAATATACATTTCAGTTCATATTTTGTTTCTAATACAACCAAATTTCACTAAATCATTTCTTTGGGAAGTGTGAGTGTATTTATTCAAGCAACACACCACAGTTTTTTTTGTTTTGTTTTTTTTTCTGGTTTTCATACTGTGCATGACACAATTTAATTATATATATATATATATATATATATATATATTTTTTTTTTTTTTTTTTTTTTTTTTTTTTGTGTAAATCCCGAACTCGAGGCTACAAATATATTTTTTTTATTTGTTGATCTTAGACCCGAGGATTATTTTTTCTTTCCCTTCAAAATAAGGGTTACACAGTCAGGGTAAATGTGAGGTTAAATTTTACTTTCTTTAGATCAGCTAGATGGTCAAGTTGTGGGAACAGTGGTAATTCTCAGAAATTCTGCTTCCACTTTTAAACAATGTTCACAAACAACCTGTTATTGTTGTATACAGAAACATGTAGAAAATACTCTCCATTTTCTATAATTCTTTCAAACAGCCATCTGCATTATAAAACAATGAGTATGGATGTTTTAAGAAGTAGTTTATACCTTCTTTTCGCACAAATAATGGAATTATGCAGCGAACCAGCCTGTCCCACGTGGCTAAGCCAGCATGCTAACTTCAGCTTAGATGTTATGTTAGTTTCGCAATAACTTTCTAAAACTAAAGTAGGTCAAAAATAAAAAGAAATACATTATTTATTACAAATAAAAGATCAAAACTGTTGGAAATATCCACCTACCTTTACTAGACGTTGTTGAATGAAAGACGTCCTTCAAAATCTGTTAAAATCACGCTCTCAGGGGATCACGTTTGCTTTCTCTTCTTCGTTGAAGTTTAATTGCAGTCGGCGTCGCACTTGCACTATACTGCCCCCCTCTGGTTGTCAGAATTTTTCACTTAACATAAATGGTTTGTGTTTGGACAACGCGTTGGTATTTTGTACAGTTAAGTTGAGACATAGTTACATTCACCTTAATAGAAAAAAACATTTAAAGTCAACAAATACAATTATTATAATTAAACTGAATATAAATATATTATGTAAAGTCTACAACCATCATTGTTCATTTTTTTGAGTGTATGTTAAAGTTTAAAAGAGTTTTTAAAAATGCGTAATAGAAATGCAAGCTTCTCATTGGCCAATCCACAGCGGAAAATCCAAGAAACAAGAGAATACCTGGTATTCTCGTCTCATCACCATCTGGCTCCAAAGGACATTGTTACTTTATTTCAACGTAATTAATTTACATTACACTAAATTTTTACTTAATTTACTTATTTACTTAATTTAATTAATTAATTTACTTTACACAAAAGACTTACTTTTAATTTGGATGAAGCACTGTCGTAATCGTGCCCCGAGTCGGGCCAAGGGGAAGTGGTAGGAGCCACACAGATGCCAATCTTCCAATGACAAAAGTTTATTATGAAAAAAAGACAAGGATTTACAAAAAGAAAAACAAAAAGAAATCTCCTCCAAGCAGGAGTAACGGTCACCAGACAGTCAAAGTGCTTCTCGTTCAAACCTTAAATTGTACTCCTGAACACAAGAGACAGGTCAACACGCACAGTACATGTCCTTGGTACTACCGTCAGAACTCATACAAACAACCTCTATCAACCTCATCCCACCTCTTCACAGCCTGGCTTTTGTAGGCCAGTTTTCCCGCCAAATCTTAATTGGGGCAACCTACATTATCTGAGCTGAAGGGGTGACAAGATGATCAAAAAAAACTGTCAAATGCAAAACATATTTACCATTTAAATAGCAGAGATGGAAAACAAACTCTTAGCTAAATAATTAACTTTGAAATACAAACAATTAACATAATCCATGCATTTGGCTCATGCTTAACACAAATTAAACACCATCACCCTCTACCCAAAATGGAATCATCCTTAAACCTATAAAATGGCAGAAAGGCCACGCCTCTCTTTGAGGGAGTTGGAACAACCCTCGGCTGAGCGGCGACGAAGACGGGAGGCGGAAGTGGATGTGTGTTGGCGTGCTAGATTTGAATTGACAGTGACAGAGAGAGTGGAGTAACAAAATAACGGTGGAGTCTGGATCGTGAGAAGACAAGGCGACTGAAAAGGCGAATTGGAAGCTGAGGGAAAGTCAGTTGAGAGGTAAGTTGGGGGGGGCATCGGCCGACGGCCTGTATAGGTCCGGTAGCGGTGTGTCCCCACTGCTTCTCAACTGTAGTATTAACGGTAGGGAAATGGCAGGGCGAAGCGAAGATAGAATGGAGTGTAATCAACATGAAAGGAGTGAGTGGGTGGAAGTTAGAAGAGCGAATTTGAAAAGAAGGAAAAGAATGGAACACAACTCAGGTGGGACGGAAGATGAGGAAAGTGAAGAGGGAGAAACGAGTCGGGAGGAAAGAGTGATTAATATAGTGGTGCGATTTGAAGGAGAAGGAGGAATCAAGAAAATGGATCCACTTAAATTAACTAAAATAATAAGAGAGCAAATTGGAGAGATTAAGTATGCCAGAGTATTGGGTGACGGAAACCTACTTGTGGGGTGTGATAGTGAGGGACAAGCAGAGAAGGCAAGAAGGGTAAATAACATTGGGAAAATAAAAGTAAGTAAAGTAGTAAGAGTTGGGGAGAAACGATTAAGTGGTAATAAAGGAGTAATATTTGGAGTCCCGTTTAATGTAAACATGAGAGAGCTAATGGAGAACATGAGAGTGGAAAATAACACTATTAGGAAAGTTGAGAGGATGAAGAGAGGCATTGAAAGAGTAGAAACTGAAACTGTTGTGATAGAATTCAGAACGAAGGAGATACCACGAGAAGTGTATTATGGATATATAAAATATAATGTAAGAGAGTATGTTCCAAAGCCGGTAAGATGCTATAAATGTCAGGAATTTGGGCATATAGCTAAGGTGTGCAAGGGAAAAAGAAGATGTGCCAGGTGCGAAGGTGATCACGAATATGGGAAATGTGGGGAGGAAGTAAGGCCAAAGTGTTGCAGTTGCGGAGGGGACCACAGTGTGGCATTCTAGGGGTGTGAAGTGATGAAAAAACAGGTAAAAATACAACAGATAAGAGGGAAATAATAATAATAATAATAATAATAATAATACATTTTATTTAGTGGCGCCTTTCTAAGCACTCAAGGACACCTTACACACAATATACAAGTACAAATTGTAAAATCACACAGCAAAACAGAGACACACCACTGGAATCTAGAGTTAAATAGGCTAAGAGAATAAAATCACAAGTAATATTTGTTAAAAAGATGTGTTTTAAGAAGC
>MU204250.1:154937-171994 GCA_017309775.1 Paedocypris sp. Pulau Singkep
TGGAATGTTTTGTAAAAGCATAGTTCATTAAAATTCAATGTTCCTAATGTTCTTGTGCTTCTTTACACCAAAACAAAGAAAATACATGACATTTTTGATAATGCAGAGTATGGTATAATTTTAATGGTCCGGCCCGCCTGACGTCTCCTTAAGTCGTATGTGGCCCGCTATGCGAAATGAGTTTGACACCCCTGTTCTAGATAGTCACGTACACGGATATCAAAACAATTCAACGGCCTTCAATCACACAGACAGTGAGCCGTCTGGCTGTGCTGCGTTTTATATAAAATTAATATTATATTCAGTTTTAAGATTAACATTAGAAATACGATTTAAGTTATTAAATGTTCTTTCAAAGTCAGACTAAAATTGTTACATATTTAAGTTTTTAGTGATGTAAATAACCTTAAGTTATTTAATTTAAGTTTATAAAAACAAGTTTGTTTAATATTTCTTTCTTTCTTTCTGTGTTTGTTTAAATATTTAAAAAGTGTTTATTGATTTGGTTTCATAATTCAATCTTTCAGTTGTTATTCTCCGATAAGGACCTTTATTTTGAAGGGCATCCGGATTTTGACGGAACAGCGGAGAAACGCGGAAGTGACAGAATCGTGCATGGACTGAGAGAGGGAGCCACGCGATCACGGAGCTGCTGATTTGTAAAAAATATAAAAGTTAAACGAAAGTAACGGCAGTAGTTCCAACGGTTTATTCAATTCATTTTGTGTATTATAGTACTTAGTACCTGGTTGAAGGAGGCACAAGGTTAGTTTAATAATGTTTGATGTTTGTGTGTTATTATTGCTATGTTTATGAATATTTTGCTATGTTTGTTAGCGTTTCTATTATACTTAATAGTTTAATATATTTAATAATAATTATATTTATATGTATACTGTAAATCTATATATTTTATTTATATACAGTATCGGGAATATTTGCGCTTCTTAATGCTGTTTGTTTGTTAAAGGGTAATTTTGTTATGTTATTGATTTCTGTATATATTTTTGCTTTGTCACAGCTCTTACGGTGTCGTGAGGGTGTTGTATGGAAATAGAGAAAATAAAAGACAACATCATTGCACACATCAGTGGAAGAGAGACGTCCTTATTTAAATTCAACCGGGCTGCTACAAGTGATATATTTTGTTTTATTACAGAAGTTATAGTTTAGCATAATTTGTAACAACTAACCAGCAGAGGGCACTCTCCCCAGAATTCTAGGTCATCAGTGAGATCTGCTTCAGCTTATTATGTGATCTAGTGGCTATATAAACTGAATGCTCACTGTGATGCATTGCTGAATATTGTCAGTCCCCCTGTATACCTGTTCTGAGCTTCTCATGTACCACGCCTGTCTTTGACCGTAGCCTGTTTCACCGTGTTTGCTTCTGGATTGCCCTTTGGATTTACTGCCCTGGTTTGGACTGCTTTCCTGTGTATGACCTCGCCGGGCTTTGACCCTTCCTTTTACTCATCTTCTGCATCGTGTGTATGCCTTCATTAAAACTCTGCAAATGGATCCATTACAGTCCCCTGATGTGTCGACATTACACCATTGGAGCATATTAGAGCATGTTCATCAACCTCCGAGAAGCCTGTTTAAAATTTGTCAAGGCCGTGCCGGTTTTCCTCTTTTTTGGAAATCAAAATATATGGTCAATCTACAAATATAGACTATGTGTATTGTAGCTTGTATAGGCCACAGTCATTATAGGCTACATAACTATGCCTACTGGATGTAACAAATTACTGTACAAGTAAAAGGTAACATTTAGTTATTTTAGGATGCTAATTTCTACTTGGTGAAAGTAACTTAAAAGTAATACAGAAGTAATGTAATATATTACATTTCTGAGACAGTAATGTAACTTATTACTTTTTACAAACAGTAACGAAGATGTATTACAATTACAAAATGTATTACAATTTTGAAGTAACTTACTCAACACTGGTATTTATCTGATATATAATATATATATATATATATATATATATATATATATATATATATATATATATACCGTATTTACGCGAATATAAGCACCCCCCCTGGTTTTTCAATCATAAAAAAAAATTACAAATTTTTTTTTTTAAATTATTATTATTACGGGACTTTTAACTCAAACCGATCTGGCCATCATACCCGGAGGGTTAACAAAGATGCTTCAACCATTGTGTCAATAAAAAAGCCAAAGACCATCTGCGTTGGTTTTACAACAACTGGATGGCCGGAGCTAATCCCGAGATGACAAAAGCTGGCAATATCAAGAAGCCAAACTTGGACACAATCTGCCAGTGGATCTTAGGGTGTACTCACACTGCTCAATCCGTGCTTCGGTACGATTGTCCCCCTCTCTACTCCCCCGCTGACCCGCACTCTTAGGTTTTGGCAGTCGCGCTTCAGGACGCTTACGTTGCAATGTATTAAGTAATACTAGTAGTTACCGGTAGATGTCGTAGGTTTTCATCATACTTCGTCACTGTGATAATGTTAGAAAGGTTAGTAAAAATATGAACGAAATCAAAACAGGTTAGTGCGTTTCCTTGGAATCCAAATGAGTTCAAATGTATATGTTATTAAGCATATAGATGGGGACAAAACATTCATTATTATGGTGCAACGGTTTCAAGATGAACAGGAAGAGCTGCGCTTTTACTGCAATGGATTCTGTAGCTCTGGTGAGTTTGTGGCTTATTTTAAATCGTTTGGTCTGCGGAGCTTCACAGCCTCGCAAAATCACGTGTTTAATAAATCGATCGCTTTTGTTGCACATAAACGTGCTGCTCGGGTGAGCAGGCACGCGCATTTTCCCGTTTTGGAGCGCCTGAAACGTGACGTCACGCCCCCTCATCCGGGCTTTCATTTCTTTTATTCGTAGGTGTCAAGTTTAAAACACGCCACCTGAAACATCTATGCATGTTACTCGTTTGCACCGTTCACTTTCGATAAAAAACAATTAAATGGATAAAAAGTATTAGGAAGGACGAATGTTTTAATTCGCCGGTGTCAAGATAAAACGTTTTTATCTGGCCATCTGAAAGATCTACGCGTGTTCCTCCTTTACATCATTCACTTTAAAGCTTCTGTACTTGAAAATTGATGATAAATAATATAAGGAAAGACTACATGTTTGATTGCTCCTTTTAAGAATGGCACGCCTGTCGTGGCTGAGCTCGCAGCATTCGCGCCGTCATTCGGTAAGACCTTTCTTTTTTCTGAAGAGGACCATCATGAAGAGGAAGCCGCTGAAATGTCGAAGGACCTTTGCACACCCCAAATGGCATACGCGAATACTCAAATAAGCCAAAAGGAGTAGTAAATGCAGTTTTTGCCTGGTCTTGCTCGCGTACGGCTTTTTGATGGTACCCACTTGCCAAATCCACTGTCGAGAAAAAGGTTGCCCCCCGCAATGCATCAAAGCTTTCATCTATTCGAGGCAAAGGGAAAGCATCTCGTCGAGTCTTAGAGTTCAGCTTACGATAATCAACACATAATCGGAGGCCAACATCTGTCTTCCTAACCAGTACAATTGGTGATGCATAGGAACTGTTACTTTCCTTGATCACCCCTTTTTTTAGAAGTTTTGTAATATGCTCCCTTACCTCACCATACTGGGTAGGTGGAATGCGTCGATAAGGCTGACAAACTGGAGCATCATCTACCAGATGTATTTCATGTTGGACCTTATCAGAAAACCCCAGGTCTTTGTCTTCCAAAGCAAATATGTCGATGTACTTGAGCAGCAACTGTTTGAGCTTAACCTGCTGCTCAACTGTATCACCCAAGTTGATCTTGCCAAGAAACTCTGACATTTTCTGACTAATTTCAGGTTCTTCAGAATTTACCACTACTTCCTCCACATCCACAGAGATCCGCTGAAACTTCACGCACCGGTCTTGTGATACAGACTCCACAGTGCAAAAAGTACCCAAACGTGTTTGGGGTTTCAACCATATGTCTTCCATGGAAAGATTTACCATATTCACTGGCAACACTGTCCTCTCAGTGGACACAAGGCATGGTATTACAATCAACCCCTCAGGTAACGGAAAATTAATGGGTTCCATCATTATGGTTGAGGTCCTACCAACTGACAACCCGGTGGGCCTCCTAACCAACACAGTGGCCATTGATAAAGCTGGTATGTGAACAGTCCCTGTAAATAACCTTAAGTTATTTAATTTAAGTTTAATATAAAAACAAGTTTGTTTAATATTTCTTTCTTTCTTTCTGTGTTTGTTTAAATATTTAAAAAGAGTGTTTATTGATTTGGTTTCATAATTCAATCTTTAAGTTGTTATTTTTCGATAAGGGCATCCGGATTTTGACGGAACAGCGGAAAAAACGCGGAAGTGACGGAATCGCGCATGGACTGAAAGAGAGAGGGAGCCACGCGATTACGGAGCTGCTGAGTTAAAATATATAAAAGTTAAAATACGGACAATACGGCAGTAGTTCCGACAGTTTTGTTTATTTTGTCTGTAAATAATTTGTACTTAGTACCTGGTTGAAAGAGGCACAAGCTGTTACGGTGTCGTGAGGGTGTTGTGTATAAGAAGAAAATAAAAGACAACATCATTGCACACATCAGTGGAAGAGAGACGTCCTTATTTAAATTTGACCGGGCTGCTACAGTCCCTTTTCCTACTACTCGAGCGATGCTCCGCCTTTCCAAGTCACCAGCATGTTGAACGCATTGAAAGACATTCCTCCAGTCTGATGGTAATTCGCCGCCCAAAGTTGTGTCAAACTCTGCCTGTACTAACTGTTTACATCTAGCAATAACATTCATCCCGATCAGCTGGAACCGGAACAGAACTTTCTGCACCCTTCACCACTAAAACTGGCAAAGTAATGCCCATGGTTTGCACTGGCAGTTCGAGCTATCCCAGGTAAGGAATGTCTAATCCATTTGCAGCTGTCAATCTCAGCCATCCCGACGTAGAGAGCATGCCCCAGCTAAATGTTCTCTGAAAAACTGTTCTGTAACTGTACTAACCTGGCTCCCTGTATCAAGCAAGCACTGAACAGTCACTCCTCCAATCATCAACTCGACTACAGGGCATCTTCCTACCGCTCGCTGAAGAAGGCGATCATGACTTATACCTACAGACGGCATGGCCGCGAATTTCTTGGCTCACTGCCTGTACCTCTTCCTGCAACAGATTGGATGAATCCCCCCTCCCCGTCTGCTTTGCTCTACGTACACAATTTTTAGCAATGTGTCCGGCCCCATTACACTTAAAACATATTGGCTGGCCATCCTCTGTGAACCGTGGCAACATCCTAGATCTAAAATCGTGTAAGGGTTCAGTTTTTGTGCAATGAGCAGTTAACTTCTCTACAGCTTGAGTTAACTCTCCAATTGCCCTGCCCTGCTCAACCACCATTTTCAGGACCCCTTCAAGAGTGATTGAGCTTCTACCCGGCGTTGCAACAGCAGCACATTGTGCATTTTCAGTCTCAGAGCTAACATGATGATTCATGACCTTACTAGAACACAGTTTGGAATCCTCGTACGCCCACATCAATCCCTCATCTCTTACTTCAATTAATGATATGTATGGTTTGTCTCTTACCAACTTGCGCAGTTCCCTCCGTAAGGAAGCCTCCCTTACACCTTCAATAAACTGATCCCTAATCGTCATATCAGCATCGACAAAAGCCTCGGATGACGTTCTTAAAATTGAGGTCAGTATTTGAGACAAAGCATGAGAATAAGCCTGCAAGTCCTCACCTTCGGCCTGTTTGCGAGAGTAGAACATTTGTAACAATTGCGCAAGGCTCAGCTTCTCTCTAAAAGCTTCCCGGAGGGCATTTAAAATGTCTCCCTTCCTAAGGCAATCTTTTTTTTCTCAGCCTTACTTCTTTCATGGCAGCTCCTTTTAGTAACGAAATAAGAAAATCGGCTTGGTCTTCCGGAGTTTGATTTCTCAGCAACAGTACTCTTTCCACCTCTTCAATAAACTCATCCACATTTCTACCATCTTCTTGTATATCCCCACTGAACGGCTGTATTTGTCGTTCCCTCGGAACATACACATATTGCCGATTTTGTTCCCTACTTAGGTTAGCAATAGCAGCCATCGTTTCGACATGTTTCTTACTCAGTTCTTGGATTTGTGTCTGTACATCACCCATGTTAACATTCTGACCATCCTCTGCCCCAAGTTCCCCTATATCACCTTCTTCCACCCGTGACATATTAAACGTTTGCAGACACACAAGCAAAATATATATGTAAACACCTTTAACTTCCTTTCAGTCCAAAAAAAATAAAGAAATCACACTGTCCTCAAAACGCAGATTCTTCAGTACAGCAGTCCTCCCAGCATTGCAAGACACCAGGTCACTTGGTCCCAAAGTCCAACGGTGCGAAGTGAACCGCTCTTCAAGCTGTCTGCAAACCACCACTACTGTATTTCTATGTGTGTTCGTTTTCCTGTTCAACTACTGCCCCAACAGTCAGATACCCCACTCCTGGTACCAAATGTAACCGTTCACAAAAAAGGAATACACAAGTACACAGTCAAAGACTTGTGAACATTTAACTAAAAGGGTTTTATCTGACAGCTGCTTATAACAATACAGCGATCGATGGGAACAGTTGAAATCATACAATAAAACAGTAAAACATAAATCAGCAATAACAAAAAAACAATATGGTCTTGATAACACGGTATCACAGAATCCCTTGATTTCGATTAAAACAAATACGTTTTATATTTGAACACTAGAAATACAGTAGTGGCTATCAAAACAACAAGCATATTAGTCAAAAACAAAACAAAGAAACATTTTAAGTGCAGCATCACATTCTTACATGAATGAACTATTGAATTGTAAATAAAACAAATAAAAACATACCTATCACCCGTTAGCACCCGACGCTATAATGCCCGTTAGCTTCCGACGCTAATGCCCGTTTCTTCACACCGCGCCGTGTGTAACAACAATGTCTATCAACACAGACATCACACGTCTAACTCACATGCACTGCAAAATATTATAATTTGCTTGTATTGCGATACAAAACGTCTAGACTCACACGCGCCAATACCCAAAATGCAACCTTGATCTTATTAAGCTTATGTATATGTATTTCATTGAATGATAGTCTGCTCCCCATTCTGTTAGGCATTGCATTAGATTTATGACTTTTTTTACATTTCTTTTCAACCTGTTTTATATGCTCTCTCCACGTCATTCTTGTTTCAAAGGTCACCCCTAAAAAACAAAATTCCTCAACCTCTTCCAAACACCTGCCATACAACTTCAATCCCAGTTGTTCTCTTTTTTCCTTTGCGTAAACATCATTACTTTAGTTTTTTCCACAGAGAATTTAAAACCCCATTTTCTCCCCCATTTCTCAACCTGTATAATACTATCCTGTACCTTTCTGTCTATATGCTTTGTGTTTCTTCCTCTTTTCCAGATTGCTCCATCATCTGCGAATAGTGACCTTACCATGTCCGACTGGATATTTTCATAAATGTCATTAATCATGACTGAGAATAGTGTGGGGCTTATAACACTTCCCTGCGTTTCATTCTCAGCTATCTGCTTGCTTGACCACGCCTTTCCAATCTTTACCTCTATTGTTCGTTCTTTTAAAAAATCCCTTATCCAATTTAACATTCTTCCTTTTATTCCCATTTTGTATAATTTAACTATCATTCCTTCCTTCCACATCATGTCATATGCCTTTTCCACATCAAAAAAACACTGCCACCACAGTCTCTTTATTTACCTGTGCTCGTCTTATCTCATCCTCTAGACACAACACCGCATCCATTGTTCCCCTTCTTTTCCTGAACCCACTTTGACACGCATTCATCATTTTTTTCTTTTCCAAAACATATATCAATCTTTCATTCACCATTCTTTCCATTATTTTTCCCAGGTGAGATGTCAAGGCTATGGGTCTGTAATTTTCCGGACAATATGGATCTTTTCCAGGTTTTCTAATTGGTATTATTACCGCTTCTTTCCAGCTCCTTGGCACTTTCCCTTCCTCCCATATTCTATTGTACAGCTTCAGCAACTTCCCCTTTCCCTCCTCACTCAGCTGCTTCATCATTATATAAGCTATTTCATCTTTTCCCGGCGCAGACCTTTTTGTTTTTGCAAGGGCTCTATCCAGTTCACCAATATTAAACATTGTGTTTTCTTCCTCACTATTGCTGTTCATTGTATGTATTATCTCAAGATTTTCCAATTTAGTTTCTTCTCTGCCCTTCTTTCCTTCTTCAGTCAAATTATTTGAACTATGAATATTCACGAACGCTTTAACTAACATTTCAGCTTTTTTCTCATTTGTTACACCTGTTTTGTTTCCATCCTTAAGCATTGGATAATTCCAATCTCTTTTCTCCCCACCCATTCTTTTTATCATTGTCCATACTTCACCTATCTGTACTGTACTTCCTATTTCGCTGCAGTAGTTCCTCCAGTATGTCTTTTTGCTATGTCTGATTATTCTTCTCACCATCGCCTGTGCTTTCTTATACTGTATTAGATGTGTAAAATTGTGTGTTCTTTTCAACACTTTAAATGCTTTGTTTCGGTTCCGGATTGCTTGTCTGCATTCATCATTCCACCATGGTACTTCTTTCCTTGTTGTTTTGCGAATAGCTTCCATAGCTGCCTTCAGTATACTTTGCTTTACTCCATTTTCAAACATATCTATATCCCCTTTATATTCACATTGCTTCAGGTACTCATCACTGTTATTTTTGAATTTTCCCCAGTACACACATGATATCTGGTCTTTCTTCCATTTCTATTACGTACTGTTTAAACTGCTGTCCATTTGCAATCAGGCTTCTTGCGTTCCATTGTAGGATTAACATTATACCTATTATTGCCTCATACATACTGTCTCTTGGCTTGCCTGTATACTTAATTCATCCCTTATTTCTTCCCATTTAAAATCTTCCATACCCAGGTGATTGATTGCTGCTTTTGCTATTATCTGAATTCTTTCCGTCTTAGATTTGATTTCCGCTGTTGCATTTATTACCCCTGCTATGAATATCACCAATTTCTTTTTCTCTTCATATTGGTTCTTGTTCTCTTTCTGGCTTTCCCTCTTTCTCCCTTCCATATCCTCTGTTTTCTGTTTTTCTTTTTCCTTGTCAACCCTTTTAACCGCCTCTGAATACGACACGCATTCCCTTACTCTTATCTGTTGTACTTTTATTTGTTTTTTCATCACTTCACACCCCCAGAATGCCACACTGTGGCTCCCTCCGCAATTGCAACACTTCGGCCTTACTTCCTCCCCACATTTACATACTCGTGATCCCCACCGCACCTGGCACATCTTCTTTTTCCCTTGCACATTTTAGCTATATGTCCAAACTCCTGACAGTTATAACATCTTACCGGTTTTGGAACATACTCTCTTACGTTATATCTCATAAACCCATAGTATACTTCTCGTGGTATCTCCTTAGTTTCGAATTCTAATATCACAGTTTCAGTTTCGTTTCTTTCAATGCCTTTCTTCATCCTCTCAACTTTCTTAATAGTGTTATTTTGTACTCTTATGTTCTCTATTATCTCCTTCGTGCTTACATTAACCGGCATTCCATATATTACTCCCTTACTACCACGTTTTCCTTTCTCCCCTACTCTTACTACTTTACTTACTTTTATTCTCCTAATGCTAGTTACCTTTCTTGTCTTTTCTACTTGTCCCTCATTATCACACCCCACAAGTAGATTTCCATCACCCAGCTCTCTTGCATACTTGATTTCTCCAATTTGTTCTCTTAATATTTTAGTTAATTTGAGTGGATCCATTTTCTTTATCCCTCCTTCTCCTTCAAATCGCACCACTATATTAATCACTCTATCCTCCCGACTCGTTTCTCCCTCTTCACTTTCCTCATCTTCCGTCCCACCTGAGTTGTGTTCCATTCTTTTCCTCCTTTTCAAATTCGCTCTTCTTACTTCTACCCACTCACTCCTTTCATGTTGATTACACTCCATTCTATCTTCGCTTCGACCTGCCATTTCCCTACCGTTAATACTACAGTTGAGAAGCAGTGAGGACACACCGCTACCGGACCTATACAGGCCGTCGGCCGATGCCCCCCCCCCCACCGCCCCAACTTACCTCTCAACTGACTTTCCCTCAGCTCTCGATTCGCCTTTTCAGTCACCTTGTCCTCACACGATCCAAACTCCACCGATATTCCGATACTCCACTCTCTAGTTACTGTCGATTCAAATCTACCGTGCCAACACCCTCCCACTTCAGGTAGCAGTGATGGTTATCAGCTGGAATGAAATCAGGCTTGAATGATTCATGCGTCTTGTGACCTCTAGCGGCTGGCAGAAGCACAACATATACTGGCTATGACCTGTTAATCAATATTTAGTTTATTTTGTTGCTTATTTCAAAACTTCTAAAATCTCGTTATTTTGGAAACAAATTAAGTTTTTTTTTGCAAGCTCCTATATTTAGGTTTGATTTTAGCAGTTGGTCACGTGTGTTACTCTCCGTGGTACTGAAATTTCATATTTAATAATAATAATAATAATAATAATAATAATTGAACCTTTATTAGTCCCTCAGTGGGGAAATTTTTTCTCTGCATTTAACCCATCCGATCAGACACGAACTCGGAGCAGTGGGCAGCCACACAGTGGGGCGCCCATGGGGCATGTGGGGTTCAGTGTCTATCACAATTTGTCACAATTTTACATTTTCCTTGGATCCAATTTTTTACATCTCCTATTTAGAATTTATATTCCTGTTTCTGACGTTTTTAATTCCCAGAATTTAAAATATAGTAAATGCGTCTCGCGGTGGCGCTGTTCACTTTAATACGTACGTTTATTAAAAAAAATTCTTCACCCTTAGAATGATGTCACGTATAGAAGAGCTGCGCAGCATACAGCTAAAAACTGTCGAGCGATTGACTCTTCAGACAATTATTTAAAAAACACTTCATCTTTCTCGGATTGCATGGAGTTTTTATGAATAGCTTCTTTGTTCATGTTTATTTTGAGATGTCTCGTCTTTTGTTCTTGCTGTTTGTTGCGCACAGAGCTTGTGGATACGTGGTTTATTCTGTTCCAGAGGAGATGAAACGCGGATCTGTGATTGGAAATATTGCAAAGGATCTCGGTTTGAATGTCAACAGACTGTCTTCTCGCAAAACTCGAATTGATACTGAAGGACACATGAAGCGATACTGCGACATTAACCTGAAAACTGGAGACCTGATCGTAGCGGAGAGAATCGACCGGGAGTCGTTGTGTAAAGAGAGAATTTCCTGTTCCCTCTCTTTTGAATTCATTTTAGAAAATAAGTTAGAGCTTCATCGTGTTGTTCTACAAATTCAAGATATTAATGATAATTCGCCCGTTTTCCCAAAAGAATTAATTAAGCTCGAAATAAGTGAAAATGCAGCTAAAGGCGCAAGATTTCGTGTGATTGAGGCACGTGATGCGGATGTCGGCATCTATTCAGTGAAAAATTACATACTGGAAAGAAATTTACATTTTAATTTGTTGGTGAATTCAAAGACAGATGGCGGTAAAAATATTGAGATGGTGTTAGATAAAGAATTAGATCGTGAGCAGCAGAAGGAGGTGATATTAATTCTGACAGCCGTTGACGGCGGCACTCCACCGAGATCAGGTACTGTAACCATACATGTCACTGTACTAGATGCTAATGATAATGCTCCAGTCTTTAGTCAGAGCGTTTATAAAGTCAGTCTGCCTGAAAACTCTCCTGTAGAGACTGTAGTGGAGACAGTGAGCGCCACTGATGCTGACGAGGGGCAGAACGGAGAAGTAACTTATGAATTTGCTCATTTATCCGATTCTGCAAAAGAAAAGTTTTCACTGGACGTTAACACTGGGATCGTTTCTGTCAATGGTCTAATAGATTTTGAAGATCAAACAGCATATGAAATTTTATTAGAGGCAAAAGACGGGTATGGCCTTTCCTCTGAAGCAAAGCTCATAATAGAAATTAATGACAAAAACGACAATCCTCCTGTTATAGTGACGAAGTCGTTGGAAAGTTATATACCTGAGAGCGCATTACCCGGTACAGAAGTCGGAATTATTAGTGTGCAGGACAGAGACTCTGAGAATAACGGACTGGTCCGCTGCTTTATTCAGCAAAACGTTCCGTTTAAACTGGTTCCCTCCATCATGAACTACTATTCTCTCGTGAGCACAGACGAACTAGACCGTGAGCGTCTCTCGGAATATAATCTCACAATCACTGCTACTGATGAGGGCTCTCCACCTTTATCTTCCACTAAAATCATCCACCTGACTGTCGCGGATGTGAACGATAATCCACCAGTGTTTCTGCAGCAGAACTACAGAGCGCATGTGCAAGAAAATAACAAACCGGGTTCGTTTGTGTGTTCAGTTTCAGCCACTGACCCGGACTGGAGACAGAACGGCACTGTCGTTTATTCTCTGTTGTTCTCTGATGTCGCTGACACTGCGGTGTCCTCACTGTTCTCCATTAACGGAGACACCGGCGTCATTCACGCCGTGAGATCGTTCGATTATGAGCAGATGAAGAGTTTGCAAGTGATTGTGTTGGCCAAAGACAACGGATCTCCTCCACAGAGCAGTAACGTGACCGTGAGCGTCTTTATCACGGACGAGAACGACAACGCTCCTCAGATATTATACCCGACTCCAGGAAAAACTTTTATGACCGAGATGGTGCCCAGAGCGGCACAGTCAGGCTCTCTGGTATCTAAAGTGATCGCAGTGGACGCAGATTATGGTCAGAACGCCTGGCTCTCGTATCACATCATCAAAGCGACCGATCCAGGACTTTTCACCATCGCTGTTCACAGCGGAGAGATCAGGACGCAAAGAGACATTTCCGAATCTGACAGCACGAGACAGAACCTGATCGTGTCGGTGAGAGATAACGGTCAGCCCTCTCTCTCGGCCACGTGCGCGCTGTATTTGCTGGTGTCAGACAATTTGGCTGAAGTTCCTGAGCTGAAAGACGTGTCTCAAGACGAGAGTTCTAAACTGACGTTCTATTTAATCATCGCCCTAGTGAGTGTGTCCACTGTCTTTTTGACCTTTCTGATCATTGTCTTCGCAGTGAAGTTTTGCCACAGGAAGAAGCCCAGACTTTTGTTTGATGGAGCTGTGGCCCTTCCCAGCTCGTATCTTCCTCCAAATTACGAGGAAGTGGGGGGAGCGGGAACTCTTCGCAGCACTTACAATTACGATTCGTATCTCACCACGGGGTCGCGCACAAGTGACTTCAATTTCGTCAGATCGTATAATGAAGACAGAATGATTACAGACGTCACCTTAATAAGCAGCCGGACTTCTGTTGATGATCTGGAGGGTCTATCAGTCATGAATAATCAGGTAGGACGGACGTTCTTGTACTTTAATACAAGCTGCGACACCATGCTTGCACATGGGTTATGACGCGTTTTTTTATGTAAACATGATTCTTTAAACATTGATTAGCAAACATTATTAAATCATTGCTATACTGATTTCAATTTTTGTTATTCGTATGAAAAGGAAAAAAATTGAAAGTCTGGCATTTTTAAAAATGTTAAGTTCAATTTGCTCCGTTTGAGAATAAGTGACAAATTACTTTAAAGTTTTTGCCAGTTATTTGGTTTTGGTCTCAGAGTTCATTTCTCAGTTTTTTTTTTTTTACTTGTTAAGTTGCTGTCCGTGGTTCTGAAAGGCAACATTCTTTCCTGCAAAGTATCGTTACTTTTCACTATTTCTTATTGGTAACAAATAACTTTACAGATGTTTTCAGCATTTTCGTTCGAGTTTTCAAGATTTTAAAGAAGCACTGCAGTTTTATTGTTATAACTCTTGGGGTCGCTGTTCACTTATGATCACCCTTTGTAGAAAAATCACATCCTCCTCTGTCGTTGGCATGAAGACCAATTCACCCGCCGTCAAAAACGAAGATAAAATCAATCTTGTGTTCACTTTATTAATAGGAATACAGTTGTTTTTAATTTAGTTTTAATCCGGATTATGTTCTTCTTTTGCGTTTCTGGTGAGATGTTTGGTCTTATGTTCTGCGTATTCTTCGCGCACGACGCGTCTGGAGACGTGATTTATTCTGTTCCGGAGGAGATGAAACGCGGATCTGTTATTGGAAATATAGCAAAGGACCTTGGTCTGGATCTAAAGACTTTATCAAGCCGTGAAGCTCGAATTGAAAATGGCGATAATCAAAAAAGTGTATGCGACATTAATTTGAAAACTGGAGAACTAATGGTCGTGGCGAGAATCGACAGGGAAGGTCTTTGTGAAAAGAAACTATCATGTGTCATAAAACTGGAAACCGTGCTTGAATATCCGCTAGAGCTGCATCCAGTTACTCTTAATATTCTGGATATAAATGACAATTCACCGCATTTTAAACAAAATGTTATCAAATTCGAGATCCAAGAATCTGCTGTCAAAGGATCGCGGTATTTATTAGACGAAGCCCATGATGCTGATATCGATGTTAATTCAGTTCGGTCCTACATCTTAGAAATCAACGATAATTTCATTCTTAGTGTATCTGCAGGCTCAAATGGAGAAAAATACGGAGAACTTGTTCTAGATAAAGAATTAGATCGTGAGCAGCAGAAGGAGGTAAGATTAATTCTGACCGCGGTTGACGGCGGCACTCCACCGAGATCAGGTACTGTAACCATACATGTCACTGTACTAGATGCTAATGATAATGCTCCAGTCTTTAGTCAGAGCGTTTATAAAGTCAGTCTGCCTGAAAACTCTCCTGTAGAGACTGTAGTGGACACAGTGAGCGCCACTGATGCTGACGAGGGCCAGAACGGAGAAGTCACGTATGAATTTGGTCACTTGTCAGAAAGTCTTTTGACAACCTTCTCAATCGATTCATTGTCTGGCGAAATTAAACTAATTAAAAAAATTGATTTCGAGAAACAGAATTCAATAGAATTGCCAATTCAAGCCAAAGATGGTCAAGGTCTTGCTAGTCGATCCATTGTAAGCATCCGTGTTTTGGATGTTAATGATAACGCACCTGTTATTTTGACTAAATTCTTTAAAATAACAATTCCCGAGAACATCTTACCTGGAACAGAGATAGGAATTATTAATGTGCAGGACAGAGACTCTGATAATAACGGACTGGTGCGCTGCTCTATTCAGCAAAATGTCCCGTTTAAACTGATTCCCTCGATCAAGAACTACTATTCTCTGGTGAGCACATGTGAATTAGACCGTGAAGTGCTCTCGGAATATAATCTCACGATTACTGCTACTGATGAGGGCTCTCCACCTTTATCTTCCACTAAAAACATCCACCTGACTGTCGCGGATGTAAACGATAATCCGCCTGTGTTTCAGCAGCAGAACTACACAGCGCATGTGCAGGAGAACAACAAACCGGGTTCGTCTGTGTGTTCGGTTTCAGCCACTGACCCGGACTGGAGACAGAACGGCACTGTCGTTTATTCTCTATTGTCCTGTGATGTCTCTGGCACAGCGGTGTCCTCACTGTTCTCCATTAACGGGGACACCGGCGTCATTCACGCCGTAAAATCGTTCGATTATGAGCAGATGAAGAGTTTTCATGTGTTGGTGTTGGCCAGAGACAACGGATCTCCTCCTCTGAGCAGTAACGTGACCGTGCGCGTTGTCGTCACAGATGAAAATGACAATACCCCTCAGATATTATACCCGTCTTCAGAAGGAAACTCCTTCATGACCGAGATGGTGCCCATAGCGGCTCAGTCGGGCTCTCTTGTGTCTAAAGTGATCGCAGTGGACGCAGATTATGGTCAGAACGCCTGGCTCTCGTATCACATCATCAAAGCGACCGAACCGGGACTTTTTGTTATCAGTGTTCACAGCGGAGAGATCAGGACGCAGAGAGACATTTCTGAATCTGACAGCACGAGACAGAACCTGATCGTGTCGGTGAGAGATAACGGCCGGCCCTCTCTCTCGGCCACGTGCGCGCTGTATTTGCTGGTGTCAGACAATTTGGCTGAAGTTCCTGAGCTGAAAGACGTGTCCCAAGATGAGAGTTCAAAACTGACGTTCTATTTAATCATCGCCCTAGTGAGTGTGTCCACTGTCTTCTTGACCTTTCTGATCATTGTAATCGCAGTGAGGTTTTGCCACAGGAAGAAACCCAGACTGTTTTTTGATGGAGCTGTTGCCATTCCCAGCGCGTATCCTCCTCCAAATTACGCAGAAGTCGAGGGCGCGGGAACTCTCCGCAGCACTTATAATTATGACTCTTATCTCACCACGGGCTCGCGCACAAGTGATTTCAAATTTGTCAGGTCATATAATGATTACACGATGACTGGAGACGTCACCCTGAAAAACAGCCGGGATTTTGTGGATGATTTTAACGGCCTTGATTCGGATTTGAGAAATTCATCTCAGGTAGGATGGTTTTTACGTTTCTATTTTATAAATGCAACATTTTTTATATACGCAATCATTTATTTTTGCAATTGTAACCGGGTAGAAATGGCGTAAAAGTGTTTATCCCGGAATATATACAAATGGGTGCAATTCTCTGAGGCGAAGATAGATCGCAGTGTGTGATTGCGGGAATTGTGCGCATGTGCAGTTGCCAGAAGATTCGAGAGAATAGTTGGGTAAGACGCGTGTCGTGTGGAGAGCAAACTGATGAAAACGGGTGTGGAGGAGTAAAACCCTGTGTGTTTGTGAGTTTGGGTGGAGAATTAAACGGGAATCTTAACGTGTTGGTTTTGTTTATTGTGCTTAGCATTCCCACTGCTGTATGTGTTTGAGGGTATTTGTTTGGTTGTATTCGTAGAGCTGTTATTGCGTTATTTAGCAACAGTTTTGTACATCGAACACGACGCGGTATACTTAAAAATATTACTTTCGTAGCATTGTATACTCAAAAATGATGAGTGGGGCAAAAATAAAATTGGGTAATTAGTTCACAAAACGCAATACTTTTAAGTTCAGTAAACGTTTTTACCGGTTTTAATTATGGTGTACTCATTTTATTTAAGTCAGTAGTACTGTTCGGGTTTACAGTG
>MU204250.1:172019-186122 GCA_017309775.1 Paedocypris sp. Pulau Singkep
TATTCTGCCCTCCCTATACGTCCGCGTTTAGTTCGGCAGATAGCGAACAGTTTTAAAGAAGACACTGTATGTGACACTCGTCGCGTTTAATGTTTCTTCAAAAACTCTTTGTAAAACTGTAATACAAAAAATAACACAAAATGAATAAAGACTTTTCCATATATACATTCAAAATATATAAACACAAATATCTCCGCTAGCATCTCTAGCCTAACTTAGCGCTTACCTCGCGGCTAATTTGCATAATATAAAAACGCTAAAAACTAACAGAATCAACATGACCAGAACAAAACAACACCAGCATGCAACATAAACTCACAGGCATATGCTCCTCAATGCCTTTGCTGAAGCTGTCGTTAATAAAGTGTTCGCTGACTTTCGAGCGTGAAACTTTCTCCTCGCTGAGTAGCAACTGTCTCGTGCACTGACTCATTCAAAAGAATCAAAACAAAACACACACCTTGCGCCCTCTACAGCCGACACTCCAGAAAAAAAACTTCCATGTCTTCCTGGAATTGGAAACTAAACATGAATGGCTCTAAGTCTCGTATCGTCGCCTTTCTGCTCTCGGGATGTTTTGAGGCTAGGGTGAGGCTATGATACGTCCTCTTTGAAAGATAGTCTGAAATTTCCTCGTAAAGGTCATCTAAAGCTAAATACTTTTTTTTCATACTCTGGAGTTTCGAGCGTGATTTGTCAGCGTAAAATCCGTTTGACGTCATTCCAACTTACCGCCAATCAAATTGTGTGACGTCATCACCAGTCACAGGACCCCGAGCCGTTTTTGCAGGCCGAGCAGTTTCTGTACCTACACCGGCTCCCTTCCCTAATACAGCCGGAGTGGGTATATAGTTTGGCGATATATTTGGTTGTGGTGTTTTAATTGTCACTAACTGCAAAGTGCAGGGGAGTGCGCGCGAACGGCGATGAGCTGGGCGCTACCCGTGAGGACTGAGAGGGAGAATTACCCACGCGATTGCCACAAGGCTCCAAACGTGAAGCCACCATGGTGGGCGGGGATTCGCTACCTTGGGTTTTTACTTGGCGTATGGTGTGTGCGCGCGTGACTCCAACTGTGTTCCTGTTTCCGGTGATTGCGCGGGACAGGTGTGTGACTCGAACTGTGTTCCTGTTTCCAGTGATTGCGGGGGACGGATGTGCTTGCGCGGTGCGTGACTCGCACGCTGTGTTTCTGTTTCGGGTATCTCCGGTGATTGTGCGGGACGGGTGTGTGCGTAGGCACACTGGCTGTGGGTAGCAGAGTATCTGTCGGAAGATCGGTCGTCGTACATTTGGTGGGCGCGGAGCACGAGTTACAGTGTATTATTAGATGTTACTGATTGTGTGGGTGAGTTGTAGTGACGTACTGTGTGCTGTATTGACCAGTCGGTCGGCGGGGTGATTCCTCGCAGCCGGGTGTATTGCGTGCTTGTGTTTATTGTATGTCTGTTTCAAGAGCAGTCCCGGGACCTTCATTGTATATGCCATTGTGTGTATTTAATAAACTTATTTGTTCGTTTGCTACCCAGGTCTCCCGCCTCTGTAGAACCGAACCGGTGTGTCTTGCCACATATATTTTGGAAGTAAATGTATTTTGGCACAAGTTCTTCCTGCTAGACTTTCGGTTATCCCTTATTCCTATTTGGGCTACATTTCAATTAATCTTTATTTCATTTGGAGGTTTAAAACAACGAAAACGTATAATCTTGTCAACTCAATATCATTTTTTTAATTGCATTTGAATACAATTCAAATAGACTATGGTTTAAAAAAAACTATTCCTACCATCCACCATATGTCTACCGCCTATTCCATGGCTGTAGCTTGTTTTTGGACCTCAAGATACCGGATTACACGGAGAAATATAAAAAAACACAGGCTATATAAGGAAACGTACTAGACAGAACAGCTTGACAGTCAGTGAACACAAGACAAAGAATTTTTTTTTATCAGTGTCAAGGTGCTGGTGAAAGAGCACAGTTTTTAGTGCTTTTTATAGATGTTGAGAAAGTTGCAGACTTTTTCACAGGAATAGGTAAATTGTTCCACCAGACAGTCGGCGAACGAGAGAAGATTGTGAGGGATTTAAAGTCGCGTTGCAGAGGGACGACTAGCCGACGTTCGTTCTCTGATCGTAGACTACGTGTGGGAGAGTATCCCTGAATTCAGGAAGTTGAGGTAGCATGGTGCTGTACCAGTGATGGCCTTGAAGGTTAAAGCTTAAAGCTTAAAGATAAAGCTTTGAACTTGATGCTGGCAGCAATTGGCAACAAGCAGTGGGGTGACATGAGTCCTTTTCGGTTGTTTGAAGGCCAGTCGTGCTGCAGCATTCTGGATTATTTGCAGAAGCTGTGTTGCGGCAACGGGCAGACCTGCCAAAAGAGAGTTGCAATAGTCCAGCCTTGAGATTACCAGAGCCAGTACTAGAAGTTGAGTGGCGTATTGTGAGAGGTAAGGTCGTACCTTGGTGATGTTGTAGAGAGCAAATCTACATGACCTGGCTGTCGCACAGATTTGTGCAGAGAAAGTAAGTTGATCATCAAACAGATTTTTTTTTCTGAAAAAAAATAACCCCAAGGTTTCGGGTAGTCTTGACTGGGGTTAACGTGGTTGAGCCAAGCTGAACAGTAATGTTGTGGTGTATAGTTGGATGAGCAGGAATTACCAAGAGTTCGGTCTTGTCATGGTTGAGTTGTAGATGATGTTACCCACCATGAAACTGGTTACCTTTCATGTTACCTTACACACCACAGAAACTGGGAATGTAATAATAATAATAATAATAATAATAATAATAATAATAATAATAATAATAAAAAATTATTCAATGTAGAGCTGTCTAGAAGTCCAAAGGACTTTTCTTTTTTGAATAAGTCATTTAACTTTGGAAGGTCATTGAATGCTTATGCAGTTCCATTTAAGTCTGCACTCTCAATTACCCAAGGGCAATAAGTATAATGTCTAGTCAAAAACTGCTAACTGGTGTGGTGATTCAAATGGCTTGGTGGGACTGGACCAAGGAGTTTACTGAATTTTGCCCCTTTTGATGTTTGTCAGAGATCAGAGCTGGCAAATGGCATTCGCCTCCAAAAGGCATTAAATATATATATGTCTTTTATATATTATATATATATATATAGTTTTGACTGTGCACAATATTTGGAGGTGACGCCACTCGGCCGGGTGTTCTGTGCTGTTTTTGTTAGGGAGTTAGGGAAGTGCCATTTGTATTTCTTTATTTTCCGGGTCGGTATATTATAGGTAATTTAGTTGGGGGAATATTCATTGTTTAGTTGTTTTATTTCTTTATTCGTTTGGCCTCTCACCTCCTTTTTCGTTTGAAGAATATTGGCATTAAATAAAAAGCCATTTCCTTGGTTAAACCTCGTTTCTTTGAATTTATGTTACTCCCCCCAAAACCCCGTAGACTACTCGGGGCGTAACAGACACCTTTATTTCGAAATGTCGTCATATTTGTGTTTTGTTTACTTCCTGGTGTTCATAGTCCTTTTTTTTCGTGCTCAGCTGTTTTTCGTTTTCTTCCTGTTGTCTGCATGCTCTATCTTCTGTGTTTCATTCCAAGCTGTCTCTTGTTTAATTATTCACGATTGCGTTAATTGTCTCATTGCCGTGTCCAGCTGCCCGTCTTTGTCGCGTCATTACGTTTTGTATTTTTTTCTCACTCTGTGTATGTTGTCTTTGTCAGGTCGTCAGATGCGTTCAAGTTTGTGTCTCGTTTTCGTCCTGCCCAGAGTTTTTATTGGCATGTTAGAATTTTGTGAATGATCATCGCCTGTATTGTGGATCACGAGTTCTTTTTGGATTAAACCTTTTTGTCACCATTAACCCTTGCATCTCGTCGTGTCAGTGCTGTGCATGTGGGTCCTACCTCCAGCCTTGTGACAGTCGATCCTTGATAGTATGTGCGCAAGAGAGATTTACAAGAGCAATAAAGTTTGGATGATGGCCCGAAATTCTGCATCAATTTTGGTCGAAAATGAATGCCTGTCGAAAACAAGTTGATTGGAAAACTTGAGAATTATGGCCCAAAGCCAAAATTCGGTCACACTCATTGGGAAAAGTTTTTGGAGTAGAGGGGAAAAAAATCCTGGCCACAGGTTGCTGTCAAATGCCATGATTCAGATGTTTCAGTGTTTCTTGAAACAAGTGTTTCTTGTTTTTCAAGATTCAGTGTTTTTTACTTGACTTAATCATGAACATGGCTTGAGCCAAGTGACAACTTCATATGTGGTTGTAACTTCATTGAACTGTTTGCTCATTCTTTTACCATGGCAGATTTATCCTAGAGGATTGTTAACAGCTGCCTGGCTGATGAGTCCAGACTTGGTTGGCTTGGAGCCTCAAGAATCATGACTGGGATAGCATGCGGATGCAAGCACTCTTTCTTGGGCTGCTTGGAGTTACGACTGTTTGACTGGAGTAGCCTGGTGCTGCAAGAAGTTGACTCATACAGCCTCGAGCCACAAGAACTTGACTGGGGTGGCCTTGAGCTGTGAAAGGCCTTGGCCTTGACCTTGGTGCGGCTGTGGCAAAAATTCAATAACAGCTCCATCTGTGCCACAAAATGCTACACTAATAATGTTATACATTCTCCATTTACTGTATAATTGTTATTTATCTGCGAAGTACAGTAAAATTATTTACTGTAAAATTAGTAAATATTTTTACTTAATGTAATTTTGGAAATGATAATTGCCACAGATTTTGACAAAATATTTGTATTAAAAAATTGTAATGGGAGAAAAAAAAATAGCAATTTTTAAAATTTGTCTAAATTATAAAACCAGATAATCATGTTTTTTCCAATAAAGGTTCTTCCACTCAAAGCTAAATGGCAAAGAAAGAATGACACCCTGATTTTAATATTTGTCAATTTCCTTTTAACATTTTCCCCTGATTTGCAACTCACTACAGTCTTTGCTGTGCACTTGAAGCCATCCTCAAGATTTATCCACACAAAGAATCTTTAAGTCACAAAGTTCATCAATAAAGTATAGAGCATGTTTACTAAAAAGGAAAGTAAGTGTGGTGAAATTGTCAATATGACCACTAAGTACCATATCAAACCAGTACTCTGCATTTAACCATCCAGTAAAGTTAAACACACACTTATAGGCAAAACTTCTCAGCACCATGGACAGAGGATAGATTGATAAAGCTTTACTATTAGGTTTCACTGTTAAACTCATGCTTTGTTCAGTAAATTCTTTGAAAGCACAGATTTACTGATTATGTTTATGTAATTAATACATGACTGCAGGATTCTATGTACATCAGCCAAAATCAAGTAATGTCATTTTTTAATGGATATGCTTGAAATTTGCTTCAGTTTTAGTTTTGGCTGCCGGTTTTTGTAGCCACTGTCTACTCTGCACGTACTGTTTTGTTGGTAGGGATGTTACCAGACGTTTCTGCTAAGAACTTGAAGACACTGTCCATTTGCAATCTTTAATGATCACAACATACAAGGGGAAAATCAGAAATTGTGGTCAGGCCAGCAAAGATCGAGGGTGCAGAGAACAGGCCAGGTCAGTAGCAATATAGGAAACAGGGAAACACTCCGAGATGTTGGCCATGGCAAAACAAGACTTGTCTCTTCTGTGTTTCTTTAAATAGTGAAAACAATAGATGACTTCTGGGGACTCGCATGAACGTAACGTGTTTGTGCATAGCTACCCCAACATTTTGCACCATGGCCCTTTTTTAGTTGTGAATTTATCAGAAATGTATCAACGTACTGTATCGGTCAAAAACGTAATGTTAACATTTCTGCAGTTCTTATTAAACTTAAATAAAAGTCATAAAGGGGTCTATGAGTTGCATGTAGAATATTGTAAGTGCACTGTAACAATATATTGTAAGTGGCCTAACAATTATCATAAAAACAAAAATGTTTGTTTGCTGACAAAGATAAAATGTCCCAATTTATTAAAACCCGTTACCCCAGCAAAACATTCAGAATGCTTCAGTAATTTACTTCAGCAATGATTAGTGTCATCCTTGACATTAGTGCAGATGCGTTTTTTTGTCCATACTTCTGAAGCAAATCTCTGTGTATGATTTATGTAGAGATCAAAACCACAATAAGTTTGTGTAATTAAGCTTTTTAATTTTTTTGGATAAAGAAGTTCGTTTAATCTAATAATTAAACAGCTGACTTGCATTAGATAATACTAGTGTAACATCTGCTGGCTATTGAGGGAAGGGGGAAGGTTTAGGGCCCAGATCGCTGTCCATGGTTCTGATGTTAATACACACACACACACCCACACACACACACACACACACACACACACACACACACACACACACATAAGTATATTTTTTCTTTTTGATTATTATTATTATTATTATTATTATTATTATTATTATTATTATTATGTTATTATTAATACACTTTTTCTCAAATGCTAAAGCACATTTCACAAATGTTCCCTGCATGTTCCCCAATGTCTAAACACATCACCCGTTTCTAAAACTCAAATTTCTCTTCCCCTGACTCTGCCTTCATCCATTGTGTTGATTTGGAATCTTCATCAAACTTTGCACTCTGAACTTGCTTTTATACATGTAGTCATTGTATTAACAGTATTAGCAACAAGTGTCTTAAATTGTGTCTTCAAATTGTGCCAGGTGTATTCATTGTGTTCAAATATTGCTGACAGTGTCAAGCATTTTGCATCTCATGAGCTTTCATTTGAGAAAATGACTAAAGTTCTTTTGCAAATTGTGTTTCATGAAAATTGACAAATGTGTTAAGAGTTATGAGAACGGAGGATTGTGTTTTGTGAATTGTGTCTTCATGTGAAATGTGGTATTGGAGAATGATGGCTAGATTTGGTAAATGTGTTTAGATGACTGGTCATTTGGTTTAGGGGATTGGCTTTTGTGTTTTAGCATTTGAGAAAAACTGACTTACGAATAAATAAAGAAAAAAAACATTTATAGTTTGTTTACAATTTTTGTTCGTATTTTTAAATTGTTTTAACTGTTTTTAAATCAACATTTATTATGAAATAGATTTTACAATTGCTTGCTCGTTTGTTTGAAGGTTAATTGTGTGTCTGAGGTTCTTGATGTATTCCTCACAGTGTCGCTGTTCAGCTATACATTTTTATCTCACTCTTCTCCGCCCTTTAGTGAGTACGTATTTGAGGCTGATGCAAAGAGAAGTGAAATATAGGTTGAAACTTTTTTCGGATTTTCCGGTGATTAATCCGTGCACACACGATTGTTTTTTTTTTTTTTTAATTCCTCTTCGAAAGAAAATGAAATCGCTTCTGCTCCGTCTTTTATTCTCCGTTTTTTTCTCGGCGAGCACCGTCAGTGGAGACGTAATTTATTCTGTTCCGGAGGAGATGAAACGCGGATCTGTGATTGGGAATATAGCGAAGGATCTCGGTCTGGATGTGAACAAACTGTCTGTTCGAAAAGCTCGAATTGACACTGAAGGAAGCAACAAACGATTCTGTGACATTAACTTAAAAACGGGAGAATTGACCGTAGCGGCGAGAATAGACAGGGAAGAGCTTTGCAATGAGGATCTTTCGTGTTCTCTTAATTTTGAATTAGTTCTTGAGCACCCATTAGAGATGTATCGCGCCAATGTTAAAATTATAGATATGAATGATAATTCGCCAGATTTTACTAAAGATCAAATCCAACTAGAAATAAGCGAAAGTGCTGTGAAAGGAGCACGATTCCGTGTAAATGAAGCTAATGACGCAGACATAGGGGAAAACGGAGTGCAAATCTATTCAATTGAGCAGAATGCACACTTTGTTGTGTCGATCAATTCAAAGGCTGATGGTGGCCAAAACATAGAATTAGTGTTAGATAAAGAATTTGATCGTGAGCAGGAGGCAGAATTGCGATTAATTCTGACCGCGGTTGACGGCGGTACTCCACCGAGATCAGGTACTGTAACCATACATGTCACTGTACTGGATGCTAACGATAATGCTCCAGTCTTTACTCAGAGCGTTTATAAAGTCAGTCTGCCTGAAAACTCTCCTGTGGAGACTGTAGTGGAGACAGTGAGCGCCACTGATGCTGACGAGGGGCCGAATGGAGTGGTCACCTATGAATTTAGCCGCATCTCCAGAGTAGCAAACGTACTGTTTTCTTTAGATCAGAACAGTGGGCAGATCAAAGTAAAAGGTCCCATTGATTTTGAGGAGGTGGCAAAATATGAAATGGTAGTTGCAGGGAAAGACAGCTCTGGACTTTCATCTGATGCTAAGGTAGTTGTTGAAATTCTAGACATAAATGATAATCCACCTATAATTGAGATTAAATCACTAAATGTTCCAATTCCTGAAAGCACGTTGTCCGGCACAGAGGTCGGAATCATTAATGTGCAGGACAGAGACTCTGACAATAACAGACTGGTGCGCTGCTCTATTCAACAAAATGTCCCGTTTAAACTGGTTCCCTCCATCAAGAACTACTATTCTCTGGTGAGCACAGGTGAATTAGACCGTGAGCTGCTCTCGGAATATAATCTCACAATCACTGCTACTGATGAGGGCTCTCCACCTTTATCTTCCACTAAAAACATCTACCTGACTGTTGCGGATGTAAATGATAATCCGCCTGTGTTTCAGCAGCAGAACTACAGAGCGCATGTGCAGGAGAACAACAAACCGGGTTCGTCTGTGTGTTCAGTTTCAGCCACTGACCCGGACTGGAGACAGAACGGCACTGTCGTTTATTCTCTGTTGTCCTCTGATGTTGCTGGCACTGCGTTGTCCTCACTGTTCTCTATTAACGGAGACACCGGCATCATTTACGCCGTGAGATCGTTCGATTATGAGCAGAAGAAGAGTTTTCAAGTGTTGGTGTTGGCCAGAGACAACGGATCTCCTCCTCTGAGCAGTAACGTGACCGTGAGTGTCTTTATCACGGATGAGAACGACAATGCTCCTCAGATATTATACCCGTCTCCAGAAGGAACATCTTTTATGACCGAGATGGTGCCCAGAGCAGCACAGTCAGGCTCTCTTGTGTCTAAAGTGATCGCAGTGGACACGGATTTTGGTCAGAACGCTTGGCTCTCATATCACATCATCAAAGCGACCGAACCAGGACTATTCAACATCGCAGTTCACAGCGGAGAGATCAGGACGCAGAGAGACATTTCTGAATCTGACAGCACGAGACAGAACCTGATCGTGTCGGTGAGAGATAACGGTCAGCCCTCTCTCTCGGCCACGTGCGCACTGTATCTGCTGGTGTCGGATAATTTGGCGGAAGTTCCCGAGCTGAAAGACGCGTTTCCTGACGAGAGCAGCTCTAAACTGACGTTCTATCTAATCATTGCGCTAGTGAGTGTGTCCACTGTCTTCTTGACCTTTCTGATCATTGTCTTCGCTGTGAGGTTTTGCCGCAGGAAGAAGCCCAGACTGTTGTTTGATGGAGCTGTAGCCATTCCCAGCACGTATCTTCCTCCAGATTATGCAGAAGTGGAGGGCGCTGGAACTCTCTGCAGCACTTACAATTATGACTCGTACCTCACCACGGGTTCGCACACAAGTGACTTCAAGTTCGTCCGATCTTATAATGATAGCACGATGACTGCTGATGCCACGCTGAAAAACAACCGGAGTGCTCTCTGTGATTTTGATGGGACTGGTGGAGAAACCTTGTTTAGCGGTTCCTCTTGCATTAAACAGGTACTGCATTTTTATTATGAATTGGTGCGAGCACTGAATGAGTGAATAAAATAGTTAGCGCATGCATGAGTGAGTGAGCACATGAGTGAGTGAGTTTGTCAATTTGGTCACTATTGAGATTACGTATATAATTAAATTGTCACGATTGCGTTAATTGTTAATTGGGGCAAAATAATTAAATTAAATCTGCATTTAACATATCCAGTGAAATTACACACACAATGAAGTAAATACACAAACCCATAGCATTGGGCAAGAATTTACACAGGCATCCATATTTGTAATCATCATTATTAACAATGACTTATTAGACAGATAGCTGAACTTGTGGCTAGACTTTGTATTCTAAATTTACCAGAAAGCAAGAGAAGCTGTTGTGAAACAGGAGTGATGTGGTGAAATGGAAGTTTTTGGTGATTTGCAAGCGACAAAGTTCTGAACTATTGGAGCAAGACTCTTAAAGAGAAGGAGCTTCCAGGTTTGTGGTCTATTTTTGTTGATGGATGAATTTCAGCCCTGTTTAAAAAAATTGAGAATTGTTTTTTTTACCTGTCATGGTAGTAACATCTAAAAATTATGCCAGATTTGAATGCAACATTGTGTCAAAATGTGTTTGATAAACCTCTGGAAAAGCAAGATAAACATTTACATTTTGATTTATTTTTATTACCTGAACACCCATGGCATCTTTACACTTTCTGAAGCCTATTGAAGCTAACTCTATTAGAAGTACTACTAATTATATCATTAATAACTTTGTACATTAATCTATGTTGTGCTTGCATCAATTATTTGATTTTTGGGAAGAGATAATTCGGTGTTTTACTGTTTAATTGATAGAAAAGAAGAAAAGGTTGAAATGGGTTTTTGGTTTTGCTTTTGGCCCGTGTGTGTGTGTGTGTGTGTGACTTAAAAATTAACTTGATCTTTAGATTTTTGCTGTTTCATGTTATTCAGAGGTGTATTTGTAATTTCTTGTTTCAGACTGTTGGTGACGCTCTATCATTTTGCTCAGCATCTCTATTCCATATATGGATTCCATGCCCTATTTCCCTGCTTAAATCCTTGTTACAGAGTGTGAGAAAGAGATTGAGTGGGCATGTGAGGGAAGAGAGAGATGAGTGTTGGATGGGGTTGGTCAATCTATGAGCATGCTGAGAGAGAGAAAGAGAGAGAGGGAGTAGATTTCAAAGCAGCGAAAGTCGTACATCAGAGCATACCAGCTGTGCTCCCGATCTGTGGAGCATGTGCACAGGAGAAAAGGGATAAGAAGGATTTTAATCAAATGCGATTTCTAAGCTTAAACAGCATGATGTGGTCGTGGACAAGTTTGCTGGGTTTTAGAAGACAGTCCGTTTTCCCTCAGATTCTTTTTTTTGTCGGTTTTCTCATTTTCACAAGTGGTTCTTTGGGTGAAGTGCGCTATTCCATCCCAGAGGAGATGCAGCCTGGAGCTGTCATTGGCAATGCTGCCAGAGATTTGGGAATTGAAGTGTCTGAGCTGGTCAGACGCAGTGCCCGGGTCGTCGCTGAGGGAAGCCGAGGATTTTGCGAGTTGAGAGCCAACACTGGTTTACTGTTGGTGAGCGAGAGAATGGACCGCGAGGAACTTTGTGTTCAGTCGGAATCCTGTGTCCTACAGTTCCAACTGCTCCTGGAAAATCCATTACAGGTGTTCAGCCTCTTGCTCGACATCCAGGACATCAACGACAACAGTCCGGCCTTTGAAAATGGCCAGATTGAGCTTGAATTGTTGGAGTCCACCATCCTTGGAAGGCGATTTCCTCTCAAATCTGCTCATGACCCTGACATAGGAGCTAATTCGGTGCAGAATTACAACCTGAATGAGAATGAGTACTTCACACTGGCGATAAATGCACAAGTGGACAGGAACTCCTACCCGGAACTGGTCCTGAAGAAGCCTTTGGATCGAGAAACCAAAGCAGATCACTTTCTCACCCTGAGCGGAGTCGATGGCGGTCGACCATCTCGCTCAGGAACAGCATCGATTCACATTCATGTGCTGGATGCCAATGATAATGTGCCAGTATTTAGTCAAAAGGTTTATCAGGTCAGTGTTCTGGAAAATTCTTCCCAGGGCACAGTGTTAATTCAATTAAATGCAACAGACTTGGACAGTGGGATTTATGGGGAGGTCAGTTACTCATTCAGTCATGTGGCTGATAAGTCTAGGGGAGTTGTGGAGGTAGACACCCTAACTGGAGAAGTGAAGGTCAAGGGTGTTTTAGATCATGAGGAGGCCAGTTTTCACGAGCTGGATGTTCAAGCCAAAGATGGCGGAGGACAGTCATCTCACTGTAAACTCATCATTACTGTGATGGATGTAAACGATAACGCTCCTGTCATTGCCATTAAATCTATCTCTACAACAGTTCAAGAAGATGTCTCTCCGGGAACCATGGTAGCCCTGCTGCATGTCTATGATCTTGACTCAGGATCCAGTGGTCGAGTTTCTTGTGAGATTCCTGATGAAGTACCTTTCAAGCTTGTATCTGAAGTAAAGAACTACTTCATGCTTGTAATTGATGAGGTTTTAGATCGAGAAAAGTGTTCAAGCTACAACATAACATTCACTGCAGTAGATGCTGGGATTCCACCATTGTTCAGCAAGAAAATTGTGACCATCAATGTGACTGATGTTAACGATAATAGTCCGATTTTCAGTCATGGCAATTACAGTGTGCAGGTAGCAGAAAACCTGCTGCGGGGAACCATGCTGATTCAGGTCCAAGCCTGTGATGCAGATGAAGGCAAGAATGCAAGACTCCACTTTTCTCTCTCAGAAGACGCCATCTCACATGTCTCCATCAGCTCGGAAACGGGTGAGATGTTTACAGCACGGCCTTTTGATTATGAAACATCCAATTATTTTCAAGTTATAGTCATAGTTCGTGATGAAGGAAGCCCCTCACTCTCAAGCACATGCACTGTCCATATTTTCACCTTGGATCAAAACGACAACGCACCTGTTGTGCTTTACCCTATTCAGACTGAGGGCTTCATAGCAGATGAAATAGTCCCACGAGACTCCCCGGCTGGATACCTGCTCACCAAAGTAATTGCCGTAGATGCAGACGCGGGGCTGAATGCTTGGCTGTCATATCGTTTGCTTAAAGCCTCACAGTCTGATTTATTTTCCGTTGGTCTGCACTGTGGTGAGATTAGGACATTGAGACCATTTGCTGAAGATGATGATGTGAAACATACTTTGACAATTTCTGTAAGTGATAATGGAGACAAGTCTTTATCCGTCACTGCAACTGTGAATATCGCTATTGAAGATGGGCTGCCGGTCATCAATGTGCTGTCTGCACGCGACCTGTACGAGCCAGACGTGAACATGGACCTCAGACTCTATTTAATAATGGCTATAGCAGCAGTTTCTTGTCTATTTTTGCTGCTTATGATTTCAGTTCTCTTTATGCGGTTGTGCAAACGCAAAAACTTGTATCGTTCAACTGCAAATCTCCCCATCTTTCCTCCCCCTAACGGACCACCAGGATATTCAGATGTTAGCCGCTTCAGCACAATTCAGAAGGACGACCGCTATAACTCCTTCTTGACCAGTGGATCCTGGAGAGGAGACTTTCGTTTTAGCCCTGGGTTTCTTGACTTTGACCATGTTAAGACAGGAACACTAGTGCACGTGACTGGCAGCGGCGGTACACGTGCCCAACTCTCTGTTCCGGGTCAGTTCTGACTACAGAAAATCCCTTCATCAGGCAGGAGCAAACGTTCAACAGTCTGTTTCAATAGTGTAGTTCTGCTTTACAATTTTTTGTTATTATGTTTTAGCTGATGCTTGTGTAAAAAAAAAATAATAATATATATATATATATATATATTGTAAATGGCACAATACACTCTGCTTGTACACAATACGCTTTATTTGACTTTAATAAAATATAATGGCATTCAACTCTTTGGTTGATTTTGGCTAAATAATTGAAGCTTAAATATTTTAGGCCACTTTGGTAGCCTTATTGCTACTTTTGACAACATGGATGGATAAAGAGACAAACAAACAAACAGACTTTTTTGTTTGGTCAATTGGTATTTTAATCCCTGCATCTGTTTTAATATCATAAATAATATTTTTTAAAAAAAGTCAAAAATGCATTACTAGGGATTTTCTGAGCAGATTCGTGTTTTTATAACATTTACTTCAATAAACTGATCTGACAAGTAAAACGCATGAGCAGAGAATCAGCTCTCCCTGCCGTCACGTGAGCTTTCACACAACACAAACACACACACACACACACACATACACATACACGGCCTTGCCTCACTTTTCACTTGACACTTATTGGTCTTTTTCAACAACCTCTGATCGAATTCATGTAATTCGTTCAAAGTTAAAATAACTATCTATATAAATGTGCGT
>MU204250.1:186147-206475 GCA_017309775.1 Paedocypris sp. Pulau Singkep
GTGTGTGTGTGTGTGTGTGTAAGTACATATATTACCATTATGTTTACTCTTTTTTGCTTACACCTAGCTCTCTTGCCTTTCTCTCATTGCTCATAAGATAATTTTGTAAATATGTAGATTTTCTCACACTAGATCATTGCCTTTCAATCTATAAAATAATAATATCATGAACTATTTTTATTCTCTCTCCATTTTTAAAGAATGTATGCACTTTATTATGCAAAATATAGCTCTGTTATAGAGATTTGCAAATTAAAGGCTTGTTAAGGTTATAATTGTTCTATAAACTCGTGAGCAAATGTGAATAAATATTTAAAATGGACTAGTATCAGTCCTTTAGTGTGTGTTATTTTTTGCACTGATTTTTGCCTGACTAGCTTTAGTTGGTTCTGATTTTTCTGGACTAACACGTGAGAGCAGAAATGTAAACTTGTGCAGCTCTGTAATCAGTGTAATCCGAGCATCAGGGCAGATGATCTCAGCCTCAGACTCTTAGTATTTTCTGGGGAGTGCCTCTTGTTTTCTGCATTAATCAATGTGTTACTGAATGAGCAGAAATGAAAACTGCAATATCAAACATGTTTACTTAGCTGTTGCAGATGTCAGCAAATTTTATTTTTAAGTATTTATAATACTTTTACAGAAATAAAAATGTTACTAATAATAATGTCCTTCTCTTTTCTTTACATAATGTTCTACTTGTCGTCCTTCCGAACAAAATTGTACTTTAAAAGGTAAGACATTTTTAAAATTATCTCTCTCGCTCTCTCTCTCTCGCTCCTTCTCTCTGATAAGTATGTATGTAGAATAGATGAAAGTGTTACACACTTCTCATGGTGGATTTGAGTTTGCGTGACTATGTATGAGTGATACACCATCTTGTGGATGTTCAGTGAAACGTTAGTAGGGATATGCTGCGTCATTATTGCAAGCTGTGTGTGTGTCTGTGTGTGTGTGTGTGTGTGTGTGTGTGTGTGTGTGCGTGTGTGTGTGTGTGTGTGTGTGTGTGTGTGTGTGGAGAACCAGTTTGGACCAGGTGTAACAGTCAAGCGCTCTTGCTAGTATCCCGTCAGTACTTTAAATCCTCAAAATAATCTACAAATGAGTTTTTGAACAGTAGAGGTTCTGCTTTCATCTCTTCAATTACTAGCTCAACAATTCTCACAGTACTCAGAGTAGTCTGTCTGCAGATATTTTTACACCTCCTCCATGAGACCATGCACTGTCAACCCAGATATCATATCAAATAATCAATTACAATGTAATCAAATTACTTAAGTTTTAGCTCATTACTATCAAATATAAGTTTATTAAACTAGTTTGATAATTTAAAACTAGTACTAATTTGCATTCAATTAGTAATGCGATAAGTGAACAATTTTAAGTTAACTTAACTAAAAAACAAGTTTTGGTTTAAGAACACATTCATTAACGTCATGGCAACAGGATTTGAAGGCTGCTTTGAAATTGTTTGATGAACGGGGGATTCACGCGGTATAAAATGTCACCCGCGAAGGCGCAAACCAAAATTCACCGAAGTGCACTTTGCAAGTCTGAAGAGATGCACGGACTGGAGGCACCGCAACACCAGCAGAGGATTCAGACCTCAAACGGTATGTCTGGTAAGTAGCAGATTCGAGAACCTGTTGCAAAGTATTTTATCCTTTCTTGTTAGCTAGCTAGCGTTAATAGTATTTTAACCTTATACTTTTTACTTACGTTAGCCGCATAATAACGTCGTAAGAAATTTGTTAACATTTAATAATGTTGCCAGGACATTTTCGCTGGCCAACTTGTCACAAGCTTTCTACGTTCTCTTTGTACTCACGCTTTGAACCTGGACTGCATGAAGTGCACGAAAAACACTTTCAGATTTGTTTAGCAGGTAATGCTCAAGTTTGGTAGAAGTGAGCTGACACTTAAACTTCAAACTTTGCCAAATCAGCTTACAGTTTAATTTTGTTTTTTGATCACATGTCTTCTTTTGTAATTTTGGACTTTAAAAGGTCAAAATGGGATGTTGTTGAAGCCATTGTTATGCCTGGTTGACAGGCTGGATTTTCGGGATCAACGCAGAGGACTACTGGTATTGCATCATACTCGTCCTTGTCCCTAATGTCCTGAAAGAGAAAGTTTGATACATGTAGGGAAAGGGTTTATAAATTATGCACCATCAACATTTACACACAACTGTAAGTGTCTTACAGTGCAGGTCTTCAAGAAGGCAAAAGCATTATACTCCAAGATGGCTGGCAGTACTCTACGGCAAAGACGTCTGAAATTGGTTGTGTCAGTGGTCTAACAAGCATGGACAAATAAGAATTTAAACACACATCATCATAGCACCTGCAAATTTAAAGGCAATGACCTGGAAAAATGGAAGAGGGCAGACAGGACAAGTGTATATGAAGGATTTCTATCTTACTGTCTGGCAAATGTCATAATAATATGATAGGAGAGATGTAATTACACTTCCATAATATTTGGTAGCGTAGAAGAAGATTACGTTTAATGTGTGTTTTATACAGCATATGCAAACTTTTAGATTTAACTGAGTATACACAGTATACATCAGGCATAAAAGACCAGAGGAAAAGCTTTGAATGAGGAAAAAACAGAGAAAACATGAAGGAACTTATAAAAAATGGAGATGAAAAAAGAGATTAAAGGCAATAAATACAAAGAGAAAAGTAGTAAAGAGATGCCAACACACCTTTGTCTCACATAAAAGCTCAGATAAAACTTGGCTGGTAAGACCTTTTTTTCCAAAGAAGTCCATCAGACTTGGAGCGAAACGAAGAAAAAGGAGTCCTCTCTGAGAATTTTTCCCACCACTCTGTTGAACTCCGAACAAACCTAAAACAAGATATAGCAAAATATATCAAATAAAAATAAAAATAGATAAAACATTTAAATATACTTTGCTGGACTTTGACATACTAGCAAAAGGCAACTGAAGGCAATGTTTCAAGTGATATATATATATATATATATATATATATATATATATATATATATATATATATATATATATATATATATATATATATATATATATATATATATATATATATATATATATATTGGTGTTTAAATTAGCCTATATGTCACTGCCAGGCGAAAATGTTCTGGTAATATTATTAACTGTTAACAAATTTCTTACAACGTGATTATGCGGCTAACTAAAGAAGTAAAAAGTATAAGGTTAACATGCTGATAATGATTGCTAGCAAGAAAATATACAATACTTCACAACAGGTTCTTAAATCTGCTACTCATCAGACTCTCCCCTGCTGAGGTCCTGAGTGATCCACATTCCTGCTAGAGGAGACGACGCCGCATCCGGCTGCCGGAGGAGTGTCGATACAATCAGGATTGAGACAACGTCGTTTGAAGAGTGCCGTACCACCAGGTCGGAGATACCATCGCATGAAGGAGTGTCGTGACGATTGGGATGGCATCACTTGGAGGAGTGTCATCATCCCCAGGACGGTGACAACGTTGTTTCGAGAAGTTTCGACCAAGAGCCACTGCGTTGTCATGGGGGAAAGAGCTGCCACAGTTTACGCCCCACAGAACACAGCGTCCGTATTCATCGTCACCAATGACTTTGTAATGTTACATGCCAGAGGAGACTGGCACCAGAGAGTCGGGTTCTTCCTAGGTTTTTTCTTCTCACCCTGCCAGAGAGGTTTAGTTTTCCTATAGCTACTGTCGCGATCTAGCTTGCTCTTCTGCTCCTAGCCCATAGTCTGAACACCAATGAACAATGGACATTTTTTTTTTTTTTACCTGACTCTTTTTCTTAATTTTTAAACACAGATAGAAAAAATTATATTTTTATTCTTTAAAGACTGTGTTCTGAAATCAAAACTTGTTTTTTTTAGTGAACTTCAAATTTTTCACTTATCGCATTACTAATAAATATAAGTGCAATCTGCTACAATTTAGTTTAATATACTTACATTTGATAGTAATGAGATGAAACCTATGTAATTTTATTACATTTTAATTGATTATTTGATTATATATGATATCATGGTTTACAGTGTACATGAAGAGCAGCTACCTTGCAGATAGAGACTGTACTGTGATAATGCTAAACACCTTGCCCTTCAGCAGGACAGGTGCTCTGTATCAGCCAAGTCCTATATACTTGTTGAGGAAGAATAATGGGTTGCTGGTCAAATGTGTTATTCAGTGTTGTGATGGAACTTTCGTGTGGGCTATTTTATATTGAAGCTGCATACTCCTTATGTAGAAATTCTAAATTGTGTGAGCAATTGCACTATAAGTAAATGTGTTCCTAACACAAAAACACCTGCAGCTAAAGGCCTTTTATTAAAAGAGACAAATAAGTGACTGAGTCTAGGCTGCAGCTTGAGATTGCACGTCACAGCCTCTGCAATGTGACGCAAGATTCTCAAGTGCAGAATAATGTGAGTCACATTCTTTAAACTTTTCTGTACTGTCATAGTTTTACTCTGGTATTATCCTTGCTACAAGAACTTCAAGTTTAATTCTTTATTGCAAAGCATTCAAAGATAATTCGCAATGCGTTCAAAAACAGTTACAGTAAATTCTGATAGTAAATTAGTAGAACCTGTCCAGTCCAACAAGTGTAGCTTTGGTGATGCTGCCAAAGACTTCTAAAAACCCTAAAGACTAACATCCTATTGATTTTAGTAAAGGTTTCACCAATGATATGCTCTGTGAACATCCGAAATGCAAACAAGCAGGGTGTTTTGACTTTTAACTTCATGGCAATAAATGATGATTGATGAGGTAAGGAATCAGATTAGTGCCAAAAATATCAAACCTAAAGACATATATTGGAAAAAAAAATGGACGGAAACGATTCACGTTTTTGTTTCGCTTTTATTATCATTTTCGTTCGCAATGTTCACATTTTCGTGAGGCAGCACTTTGACCAGTACATCTCTTTTTTCAGTTGCGCGTGCGCATCCCCCGCATCTCCTCTGCATGCGTTCTTGTCGCAGCGACTTTACTCTTACACCATTAATGCTAGGCGTGTCATCTTGTGAAGAACTTGTGAAGAATATGAATTTTTATTTTTGGAATGTTATGTTCAATGAAATCTGACGCTTTAACTGTTGTGTAAAGTTCAATAAAGCATCACTTTAAGTTTAAACGTTAGTTACTTAAATGTAGCTATTTAAGTTTATAAGCAAACTTATAATAGATATAGTAGAAATGCTTTATTATCAACAGCTAAGAGTGAAGTGGCTCATACATAGCTGAAACACTGAGCGCGTAATAACAGAATCAGAAGCTCAACAAAAAACAAAGTGGCTGCTTGACCATCTTAATCGGTCAATTAATGCAGTCAACAGCCAATGATATTCTCGGCACAATACTGTATTCTTAAATGTCTGTTGATAATGTCAATGCTTGTGATGTTTTTTAAAGAAGAGATGACACAAAATATAAACGAGGAAATAATCAAGTCTAATTTTACATTAGCGTCTGACATTTTAAAACAGATTTTTTTTTATAAATAATAAAAACATACTTCAAATATCATAAAGTAAACAGATAGTTTAAAATGTTTAATCACTTTATATTAATCTTTTGGTATAGCTGTTTTTAATGCCTATTTAAGTTATGAGTTCTTATGAGTTTTGATGGACGCCCAGAGCCGCCACTGATTTTTGCAATGTGCCATGAACATAGTGATTTGGGGCCAGAACAACCGGGCTCATGTTGTTTATTCGGTTCAGTCCGGCGCGATACGCAATATATCCAGTTTTGCCACATTAATTAATGGTTGTCAGTTAATTTAATTATTGTATTGTAGTTCAAATGTTATCTACATTACTTGAATTACATTTGCGCACGTTTTTATAGTTTGTCTTTTGTTAAAGTCGTGTTTTATGTTACGTTTTCGCTTGTTTTCGCATAAAATGTTGAACAGCAAGTGCCGCTGTTGGTCAGTAAAATATTTGGTTGCTGCGCCGCCCATATGATTGCGGTGTAGTGCAATTCAGAGCAAGACTGCTCGGGCATTTTTATTCAGACTTGTTAGCGAGAGACCGACAAATTAACTTGTTGTTTTTTTTTATTGTTTTTTTTTTCGTTTGGTGTTCCAACAACAACGTCTTGGAGTTGGATCATATAAACGTCTTGCTGTTATTTTTATTGCGTGATAATGGAGCTTTGGATCTTTCGGATTTCTGAAATCCGACCTCTGCCTTTGGGATGGAAATCAACGTGTCTGTGGTTGTTTTTTTTTTCGTTCTATTTTGCAAGAGGACATATACGATATGCTATTCCTGAGGAGATGAAAAAGGGCACCCTGATCGGTAATGTAGCAATGGATTTGGGGCTTGATGTGACGAGGCTTCGGTCGGGGCGCGCACGCCTCGTGACAGGCAAAAGCACCGAGTACGCAGAGCTTAAAACGGACAAAGGGATTCTGGTGGTGAAGGACAGAATAGACAGAGAGAAACTCTGCGGTGAAATCACGCCTTGCAGCTTGAACTTCGAGATAATTTTAGAAAAACCAATGGAGCTTCACTCGGTGACAGTTGAAATATTGGATGAAAATGATCACGCGCCTTCCTTCCAGAAAAAAGAACTGAAATTTGAAATAAGTGAGTCCGCAGCTCTTGGGTCGCGCTTCTTGCTGGAAAGCGCGGACGACTATGACGTCGGTGTGAATTCACTACAAAACTATATTCTAGCTCAAAATAAGCATTTTGTTCTAAAGCAGCACTCAAACCCGGATGGCAGCAAATATGCGGAAATGGTTTTAGAAACATTTTTAGACAGAGAGGAACATCCCAATTTGTCTCTGAAGCTTATTGCCGTAGACGGTGGAAACCCGCAGAGATCTGGTTCCGTCATAATACAAATTTCAGTTTTAGACGCAAATGACAACGCGCCGGTGTTTAATCTGTCAGTTTATAAAGCGACTGTTATTGAAAATGCACTAATTGGGGCGTATGTTGTTACTGTTAATGCCACAGATACAGACGCTGGTTCGCATGGTCGCATAAGTTATAATTTCTATAAGCAAAAAGGGAGTGCTGCGCAATTATTTAATATTGACAGCAACACTGGAATAATATCTGTTGCGGGAGAAATTGATCACGAAAAAGACCCCAAATTTGAATTAACCGTAGAAGCGCGAGACCAAGGAGGATTAACGGATTCCTGTAAAGTTATAATAGAGGTTACTGATGTAAATGACAACGTCCCCGTAATTAATATAATGTCTTTTTCCAGCACAGTTCCTGAAAATTGTCTTGCTGACACCACCATTGCTATTATTCATGTAAAAGACGCAGACAACGATGACAACGGTCGAGTAGTTAGTTGTGTTATAGAAGGATCTGAAGCTTTTGCTTTAAAATCAACGTTAGGAGACTATTTCTCTTTAGTCACGAATGCGGTTTTAGATCGAGAAAAGGTGTGTGAGTATAATATCACCATTGCCGCCTCCGATTCAGGCAAACCGACCCTTACAAGCAGACAATCATTTACGTTAAAAGTAGCTGACGTAAATGATAATGTGCCCGTGTTTCTATATAACGTTTATGACGCATACGTGTTGGAGAATAATTCGCCCGGCGTTTCTGTTGTTCAGATTCAAGCACACGACCCAGACGAGAATCAAAATGCTCGTGTGTCTTATTTCCTGGAAGAGGCAACCTTGCTTGGGTCTCCGGTGACAATGTATCTTTCAGTTAACGCCGAAAGCGGCATTGTGCATGCAGTGCGATCTTTTGATTATGAGCAATTCAAACACTTTAGTGTTGTCGTGAAAGCACAGGATGGCGGCTCACCCCCACTCTCCAGCAATGTGACATTGAACATTTTTATCCAAGATCAGAACGATAATGTGCCTCAGATTCTGTATCCGGTTCAGTCCGGCGCTTCCGTCGTGGCTGAAATAGTGCCTCGCTCGGCAGATGTGGGTTATCTGGTGACTAAAGTGGTGGCTGTGGATGTGGACTCTGGACAGAACGCCTGGCTCTCATACAAGCTGCGGAAAGCCACAGACAGGGCGCTGTTTGAAGTGGGCGCACAGAACGGAGAGATCAGAACCGTTCGCCAAGTGACAGATAAAGACGCGGTGAAACACAGACTCAGTGTTGTGGTGGAGGACAACGGGCAGCCCACTCGATCAGCTACAGTCAATGTGAACGTGGCGCTGGCGGACAGTTTCCCCGTGATGCTCTCAGAGTTCAGCGACTTCACGCTACACGAGAAGGGACACAACGACGATCTGACATTTTTTCTTGTATTGGCTCTGGCCGCAGTTTCTTTTCTTTTCATAACGTGCCTAGTTGTTATCATTTCAGTTAAAATCCACCGATGGAGGAAGTCTCGCATTTGTTTGCAGTCCAGTCTTCCAGTTATCCCCTACTATCCACCACGTTATGCGGACACCGTAAGCACAGGGCCTCTTCAGCAGGCTTATAATTATGAAATCTACAGTACGGCAGATTCCAGTAAAAGTGACTGCAAAACTATAAGATCTTGTAATCGGAATGTGATGGTAATTGACCACGGTTCCACAAAGACCTGGGAGAATATGCAAACACAGAAAGACATACTGGACGAGTTGGAATCGCACACAGAGGTGAGACAAAAATCTGTTAATATTTCTATTATGTTTTTTTACTTGACAAACGGGTTCTGATGTGTCGTATGTGCTGCTATGAAAGTTGAAGGTTGGCAATCGGACTCTAAGGGTCGCTGTTGGTCAGTAAAATACCGTAGTGCAATGGTGTAAAACATAAAATATTTTTCACTCCCACTCCGTGCGCCTGTGTGAATAGCTTGTGTACATTCCTGTCGTTGGTGAAAGAGGAGCCTTCGCTGTGTTTTTTTGTTTCAAATATTTTTTGAACATTTTGACATTTCTTAATGTTTATGCATACATTTCAATATGGATTTACAGGAACGTTTTCTGAACGGTGTTCTTTTGGGCAACGTTTTCGGTCGACCGCAGTGGCAAGTATTATTCATCATTATGGGCTGTTTTTCGTTTGCGACGTCTCAAATTCGATACTCAATTCCTGAAGAATTGAACAAAGGCGCCCTGATCGGTAATATAGCTCTGGATTTAGGGTTGGATATAAAAATACTTCGGGCAGGCCGAGCGCGCATCGTAACCGGCGAAAGCGTCGAGTACGCCGAGCTTAAAGCAGACAAAGGGATTTTAGTAGTGAAAGATAGAATAGACAGAGAGCATCTCTGCGGTGACATCACCCCGTGCAGTTTCAGCTTCGAGATCATTCTAGAAAACCCAATGGAGCTGCACCAAGTCACTGTCGAAATCACCGACGTAAATGATAATTCTCCGGTTTTCGAAAAGAAACTTATTAATTTTGAGATAAGCGAATCGGCTACTATAGGCTCAGGCTTTGCTTTGGAAAGAGCGTTTGATCCTGATGTTGGAATAAACTCACTGCAAAATTACGTTTTAACACAAAATGATTATTTTATTCTTAGACAGAGCCCAAACCCAGACGGAACCAAGTATGTGGAGATGGTACTTGATAAATCATTAGACCGAGAAAAGAAGCCCAATATCTCTCTGGAGCTGATGGCTGTAGATGGAGGAAACCCGCCGAGGTCAGGCTCCGTTAATATCTATGTTACTGTTTTAGACGCGAATGACAACGCCCCTGTATTTAATCAAACAGTCTATAGAGCGTTTGTAATGGAAAACGCACAAAAAGCAACTCATTTAATCACAGTAAAAGCTACGGATGCAGATAGTGGTACAAACGGACAAATCCTCTATTCATTTTCAGATATAAAAGAACAATTCAAAGATATTTTTAATATTAATGGCGAGTCAGGCGTGGTGACTGTTGTAGGTAAAGTGGATTTTGAAAAAGACAAGCGATTTGAAATAAGAGTTAAAGCTATAGATCGAGGCGGCTTGACGAGCACAAGTAAACTTATAATTGAAGTAATTGACGTGAATGATAACGCCCCTGTGATAAGTGTGATGTCTCTTTCCAGTCCTATATCAGAACATTCGCTTCCGGGCACAACAATTGCAATAATTAATGTAAAGGACGCGGATTCAGGACGGAATGGACAGGTTACTTGCTCTATTGAAAAAAACCTTCCATTCAGTATCAAATCATCCCTATCAAATTATTATAATTTGATAACAGATGCCTCACTTGATCGTGAATCAAAATCTGAGTATAATATCACTGTCATAGTCACTGACTCTGGATCCCCAGCACTCTCGAGTTCAACATTGCTCCATCTCAAGGTTTCTGACATAAATGATAACTCACCAATGTTTGATCAGAAAAGCTATTCTGCCCAAGTCCCCGAAAATAACTCACCGGGCTTGTCCGTGTGCATTGTGACGGCAAAAGATTTAGACTGGAAACAAAACTCTAAAGTTTCGTATTTTTTAGAAGATGCTCATATCGGTGCAGCTTCGATTTCATCTTACATATCTGTAAACTCAGAAAGTGGGGTAGTGCAGGCAGTTAGATCGTTTGATTACGAGCAAATAAAACAACTACAATTTGTAGTAAGAGCGCAGGACGGAGGTTCTCCACCTCTCAGTAGCAACGTGACTGTGGAAATAAAGATTCAAGATCAGAACGACAACGCGCCTCAGATTCTGTACCCGGTCCAGTCCGGCGCATCAGTGGTGGCTGAAATAGTGCCTCGCTCGGCAGATGTGGGTTATCTGGTGACTAAAGTGGTGGCTGTGGATGTGGACTCTGGACAAAACGCCTGGCTCTCGTACAAGCTGCAGAAAGCCACAGACAGGGCGCTGTTTGAAGTGGGCGCACAGAACGGAGAGATCAGAACCGTTCGCCAAGTGACAGATAAAGACGCGGTGAAACAGAGACTCGGTGTTGTGGTGGAGGACAACGGGCAGCCCCCTCGATCAGCCACAGTCAATGTGAACGTGGCGCTGGCGGACAGTTTCCCGGAGCTGCTCTCAGAGTTCAGCGACTTCACGCTCCACGACAAGGAACACAACGACAATCTGACTTTCTGTCTGGTCTTGGCTCTGGCCGTGGTGTCGTTCCTCTTCATCGTGTCCATTATCGCCATTCTGTCGGTGAAGTGCTACAGATGGAGACGCGAGCGGATGTTCAGTAAATCTGGTGCGAATCTTCCAGTTATTCCATATTATCCGCCTCTTTACGCAGATATAGGAGGCGCGGGGACTTCACGGCACGTTTACAATTACGAGGTGTGTAGAACCGCGGACTCCAGAAAGAGCGACCTGAAATACGCCAAACCTTGTAGCGAGAGCGTCATTAGTCTGGACTACAGTGGAACGCAGACACTTGCACACGGACAGAGAGAAACTCTGAGACATAAAGAAATTAAGGATCAGGTGAGAAACTTTTTTTATTTGCTCTGCAGAAACGATTGTAGTTTAAAGAGCTTTCATTTACTCGAGTTGTTATAACGTGATATTTTGGGAAGCAGAAATTCCTTTTTTGCAACACATTGTAATACATTTTCGATAGCAACTGACTTAAACGCAAAAATACTTATTTGAAGTATGTTCGTCTATTGTTAGTTTCTTGTGATTTTTCAGGGTTTTTATTTCATTCTTTTTTTTTTTTAACTTTTCAGACATTTATTGGAAATCTTTGTATAAATATAAGCTGGAATTTGAGAGTAGAGTACTAATTTATTGTTAAGCAATTCAAAGGTTAAGGCTGTAAAACCTTATTATGATGTATTTAATGAAAATCATCTCTCTCCCTTATGTTATTACAATTCAAATTATGTTGTTGCCCCCCCCCTGTAGTGTGTGGTGCTGTCCACGGTCCTGAAACAAATGATGCGGATTAAATTTCAACACAGTACAAAGAATTTTCTAAATTTCTCACTCCTTAAAAAACATTGCACTGTTTGTATACCGTTAACATACTCCTTTTAGGTAAACGCCTATTTAAAAAGAAACTTGCCTCCTTTTTATTATATTTCAATACATTTATTATATATTTTATAAATATTTGCTTATAATCGCATTTTACAGCCTGTATTATAGCATGGTTACACACAATTTGTGTTTGTGATGACGAGAGTCATCACAGCAACAGGTTAATGTTTTACAGGTCTACTCACTATTGTTGTGTTACAGTCAATATTTTATTTGTCAGATCACTAAAGGTTTTCAAATTGCAGAATAGAAAATTCATACATTTTTGTTTAAAGGCTTTTCATAGAAAATGTAAGACACTGCAGACTTACCACTTTTGTGTTTGGGCAAAGAGAGGCGTGGCCTTTCTGTCTGCGGTTTTATATGTTTAAGGATGATTCCATTTTGGGTAGAGGGTGATGGTGTTCAATTTGTGTGAAGCATGAGCCAAATGCATGGATTATGTTAATTGTGTGTTTTTCAAAGTTAATGATTTATTTCGCTAAGAGTTTATTTTTCATTTATGCTATTTAACTGATAACTGTCACCCCTTCAGCTCAGATAATGTAGGTTGGCCCAATTAAGATTTGGCGGGAAACCTGGCCTACAAAAGCCAGGCCATTTTGACTGTGAAGGGGGGATAGGTTGTTGGTTGTATGAGTTCTGACGGTTGTACCAAGGACATGTACTGTGCGTGTTGACCTGTCTCTTGCATTAAGGAGAAAATTTTAAGGTTTGAACGGGAAGCACTTTGACTGTCTGGTTACGTTACTCCTGCTTGGAGGAGATTTCTTTTTGTTTTTCTTTTTGTAAGTCCTTGTCTTTCTTCTTAAAAAACCTTCGTCATCGGAAGATTGGCATCAGTGTGGCTCCTACCACTACCCCTTGGCCCGACTCGGGGCACGTTTACGACAGTATTATTAAAACATTTGTTTTATATATACGCACACGCACGAGCACTGCACGCGCACACACACACACACAAGCACACCCATGCAGTTTATCATAACGGTCTCACAGTGCCGCTGTTGGTTTATTTGTTATCAGAGAGAGAGAGACAGACAGAGAGAGAGCGAGAGAAATCACGTTGGCAGTTCCATGTTTTTGTATACTGATTTCGGTGTTTCTAGTTATTCATCACACGCATCCATCATTGGTGTCGTGTTTGTGTTTTTTTTTCTGCTAATCTGGAGCATCACATTTTTTTTCTTGATCCGCTGGATTATGTCGGACAGAACAATGGCATGCCGAATGTTTCTTTTCATTTGGTCTCTTTCTCTCGAATCAGCTTTCGGGCAGGTCAGTTACTCCATTCCTGAAGAAATTGCAAGAGGCTCTATAGTCGGAAACATCGCACAGGATTTGGGTTTGGATTTAAAGAGACTGAAATCGGGGAAAGCGCGTATATTTACAGGAGACAGTGCGGAATATATCGATCTAAATAAAGAAAGAGGAGTTCTGCTGATCAGAGAGAGAATTGACCGAGAAGCGCTATGCGCACAGACGACGCCATGCGCGATACATTTACAGATTTTTCTGGAAAATCCAATTGAGTTTTACTCTGTAACAATCGAAATTACTGATGTAAATGACAATTCGCCCGATTTTAAACGGACAGAGATGTTTTTCGCAATCAGTGAATCAGCTGTAACTGGTGCAGTTTTTGCTTTAGAGAGAGCAATGGATTTAGACGTTGGAACAAACAGTTTACAGAATTATTTTCTAAAGCCGACAGATAATTTTGCTTTAAAATTACTAAATCAAGCCAATGGCAATGATATTGTTGAGATGATTCTTCAAAAGCCTCTTGACCGTGAGCAGCAGGAGCATTTGTCTCTGGTTCTGACTGCAGTAGATGGAGGAGACCCGCAATTGTCCGGTACTGCACAGATTCACATCACTGTTCTAGACGTGAACGATAATGCACCTGTTTTCACTCAGAAAATTTATAAAACGAGTGTTACTGAAAACGCTGCTGAAGGAACAATTATTTTATCAGTCAGTGCTACAGATATGGACATTGGATCTAATAGCAAAATTACATATTTTGTTACAAATACTATTGACAATATTCCGCAGGTGTTTAGCATTAATGGAACAAATGGCGACCTGAGAGTAAACGGAAATATTGATTACGAAAAGGCTCGGCATTACCATATTCATGTTCAAGCGAGAGATGTTGGAGGTCTGACCGATTCTTGTAAAATTGACTTAGACGTAATAGACGTTAATGACAATAAACCAAACATTAAAGTCATGTCTAAATTAACCACGATGTTAGAAAATTCTGATTCTCAAACTGTTGTTAGTGTAATACATGTACAAGACCCAGACTCTGCAGAAAATGGTAAAATTTACTGTTCTGTCGAACAAAATATTCCATTTAGCTTAAAATCGACATCAGCTAATTTTTTCAGTGTTGTTACAGATGGTGATTTAGACCGAGAAAGAAATTCCGAGTACAACATCAGTGTGACGTGCTCGGATGAGGGCACACCCTCTCTCTCCAGCAGCGTCACTCTGTCTTTGCTGATCTCGGACGTAAACGATAACCCGCCTGTGTTTGAGAAGAGCTACTACGAAGCTTCAGTTCAAGAAAACAACGCACCCTCTCACTCCATTTGTACAGTCAGAGCCAGAGACGCAGATTTCCAGCAGAACGCGCGCGTGTCTTACATGCTGGAAGAATCATCAGTGAACGGAGCACCGGTGTCATCGATAGTGTCGATCGGTTCTGATAGTGGCGTCATTCACGCGATCAAATCTTTCGATTTTGAGCAAAAGAAAGAGTTTGAATTTCTAGTGAAAGCGCAGGACGGTGGATCCCCGCCTCTCAGCAGCAACGTTACCGTAAAAATAGTGATTCAGGATCAGAACGACAACGCGCCTCAGATTCTGTATCCGGTCCAGTCAGGCGCTTCAGTGGTGGCTGAAATAGTGCCTCGCTCGGCAGATGTGGGTTATCTGGTGACTAAAGTGGTGGCTGTGGATGTGGACTCTGGACAGAACGCCTGGCTCTCGTACAAGCTTCAGAAAGCCACAGACAGGGCGCTGTTTGAAGTGGGCGCACAGAACGGAGAGATCAGAACCGTTCGCCAAGTGACAGATAAAGACGCGGTGAAACAGAGACTCAGTGTTGTGGTGGAGGACAACGGGCAGCCCCCTCGATCAGCTACAGTCAATGTGAACGTGGCGCTGGCGGACAGTTTCCCGGAGCTGCTCTCAGAGTTCAGCGACTTCACGCTGCAAGAGAAAGAACGCAACGACAATCTGACTTTCTATCTGGTCTTTGCTCTTACCGCGGTGTCATTTCTTTTCATCTTGTCTATTATCGCCATTTTGTCGGTGAAGTGCTACCGTTGGAAACGCGAACGGGTGTTCAGTAAATCTGGCGCAAATCTTCCAGTTATTCCGTATTATCCGCCTCTTTACGCAGATGTAGGAGGCACGAGAACTTTACACCACGTTTACAATTATGACGCTTGCAGAACTGAGGATTCCAGAATAAGCGACCAGACGCACCGTAGACCTAGTGAGAGCGTTATTAGTTTGGACACTTGTGGTACGCAGACACTCAGGCACACACAGAATGACACGATGAAGCGAGAAGAATTAATCAATCTGGTGAGTAGCAGTGTTTTTTTTTTCTTTGTCTAAAAAAATATAGAGGTGTTTGTTTGTTCTTTTACTTGTGCTGTAAATTTGGCATGGAGATGAGAAGATTGTGCAGAAGAGATTTCTCAATGTTTTCTATAATTAGCAAGCACTTTAGTGGTTTAGTAGTGTGGATTCTTTTTTCGTTAACAACAACAATTAATTTGAACTTTACGTTGACTGTTGAAGTCATGCTTTTGAAATTGTCAATGTAGTTTTCGTTCGATTTCTCGTGCGCCCTCAAGCATAATTTCTGAATGTTGAGTTTTAATTTGTTTCCTTATTTTTCGGAGAATTGTGTGTTTTAAGTGCTTTGATGATAATAATGATAAATTGATTAAAAAATAGTATAGATTCCCATAAACTTTTTAACTTCACCAAACAAACAATTTACACAGACGTGTGTGTTTAAAGAATTATAAAATCGTGTTATATCTGTTGTTTTGAATTATTACCCTAAATGTAGGATATTCCTCATTTTTAATGGAGCTTGTTTCTTTTATGTTGTGGCGCTGACCATGGTGCTGATAATATTTGTTAAGTTTAAAGTATTCTTGCTATGATACTGTAATTTTTGTTTGGTTTTAAATTCAACGAATATTTAATTATGTAATTTACACGTTCGAATTTATTTCTGCCTTTTGTTTTTCTAAATTTGTTCTTTGTCAATACTGGCTCATACCTACTTCAAATTTCAGTTTCATCTTCAGCTTTACTTCGTTTAAAAGTACTTAATTTAATAAGCTTATTTCACGAATTTCCGCACATAAGTGTGTGTTGATAACGTTTTTAAAATGCAGGTATGTTTTTCGGATATCTACACGAATAATTTCCTTTTTAAGATATTCACAAATTAATTACTTTTCTGATAGATTCTGTAGTTCATCATAACCGTCTCGCAGTGCCGCTGTTGGTTTACGCATCAATTTAAACCAGTTTCTTTCCTGCCTGCTCTATTTTGTTCAGAGGGAGAGAACTATACAGCTTGATTGTGAAGTCAGTTGAAGAAAGACAACTGAACGGATATGTTAGGAGTTTAAAAGCTTTCCACGGAGGACGTTGGTTGTTCTACTGACGTTTTTGTTTGCTCGGTGCATACACATCAGTTTACTGATTTCTTGTTTATAGATTTATTCTCATGTTTAGAATTTTAATCCTTTCGTCTAATTTACTGGAATATGTCGAGCAGAACAGTGGCGCGAGGCATGTTGCTATTTATTTTGAGTCTTTCTTTCCGCTCAGTTCTTGGGCAGGTCAGTTACTCGATTCCTGAAGAAATGACCGAAGGTTCTATGGTCGGAAACATCGCGCAAGATTTGGGTTTGGATTTAAAGAGGCTGAAATCAGGTAAAGCGCGTATTTATACAGGAGACAGCGCGGAATATATTGAGCTGAAAAAAGAGAGAGGAGTCCTGCTGATCAGAGAGAGAATAGACCGAGAAGCGCTGTGCGAACAGACGACGCCTTGTGCTATTCATTTACAGATTATTCTGGAAAATCCGATGGAGTTTTTTTCAGTTACAGTAGAAATTAATGATGTTAATGATAATTCGCCCGTTTTTAAACAGACGGAGATGTCGTTCAGAATCAGTGAATCGGCTGCAACTGGGGCCGTTTTTGCTTTAGAGAGAGCTATTGATTTAGACGTTGGGATAAACGGTCTGCAGAATTATATGTTGACCCCATCTAATAGTTTTGCTTTAAATATATTAAATCAAGCGGATGGTAATAAACTTGTTGAGATGATTCTTCAAAAACCGCTAGACCGTGAGCAGCAGGAGCATTTGTCTCTGGTTCTGACTGCAGTAGATGGAGGAGACCCGCAATTGTCCGGTACTGCACAGATTCACATCACTGTTCTAGACGTAAACGATAATGCGCCTGTTTTCACTCAGAAAATATATAAAACGAGTGTCACAGAAAATGCTGTTAAAGGAACAATTATTTTATCAGTCAGTGCTACAGATATGGACCATGGATCTAATAGCAAAATAACATATTTTATTACAAACACTCTTGCCAATGTCCCGCAATTGTTTAGTGTTAATGGATCAAATGGTGATGTGAGAGTTAATGGAAATATTGATTATGAAAAGGCTCGTCATTACCACATTCATGTTCAAGCAAGAGATGACGGAGGTCTGACAGATTCGTGTAAAATTGAATTAGATGTAATAGACGTAAATGACAATAACCCGAACATTAACATTATGTCTCAACTTGCCTCCATTGTAGAAAATTCTAGTTCTGGAACTGTTGTCACAATGATGAATGTGCAAGACCCAGATTCTGCAGAAAATGGCAAAATTAACTGTTTTGCAGATGAAAATATTCCATTCAGTCTAACACCAACAACTGTGAATTTCTTTAGTATAGTAACTAATGGTGATTTAGACCGAGAGAGAGATTCCGAGTATAACATCAGTGTGACGTGCTCGGATGAGGGCACACCCTCTCTCTCCAGCAGCGTCACTCTGTCCTTACTGATCTCGGACGTAAACGATAACGCGCCTGTGTTTGAGAAGAGCTTGTACGAGGCTTCAGTTCAAGAAAACAACGCACCCTCTCACTCCATTTGTACAGTCAGAGCCAGAGACGCAGATTTCCGGCAGAACGCGCGCGTGTCTTACATGCTGGAAGAATCGTCAGTGAACGGAGCACCGGTATCCTCGATAGTGTCGATCGGTTCTGATAGTGGCGTCATTCACGCGATCAAATCCTTCGATTTTGAGCAGATCAAAGTGTTTGAAATTCACGTAAAAGCGCAGGACGGGGGATCTCCGCCTCTCAGCAGCAACATAAGCGTGCAAATCACAATCCTGGATCAGAACGACAACGCGCCTCAGATTCTATACCCGGTCCAGTCCGGCGCTTCAGTGGTGGCAGAAATAGTGCCTCGCTCGGCAGATGTGGGTTATCTGGTAACTAAAGTGGTGGCTGTGGATGTGGACTCTGGACAGAACGCCTGGCTCTCGTACAAGCTGCAGAAAGCTACAGACAGGGCGCTGTTTGAAGTGGGCGCACAGAACGGTGAGATCAGAACCGTTCGCCAAGTGACAGATAAAGACGCGGTGAAACAGAGACTCAGTGTTGTGGTGGAGGACAACGGGCAGCCCCCTCGATCAGCTACAGTCAATGTGAACGTGGCGCTGGCGGACAGTTTCCCGGAGCTGCTCTCAGAGTTCAGCGACTTCACGCTGCAAGAGAAAGAACACAACGACAATCTGACTTTCTATCTGGTCTTGGCTCTGGCCGTGGTATCGTTCCTCTTTATCGTGTCCATCATCGCTATACTGTCGGTGAAGTGCTACAGATGGAGACGCGAGCGGATGTTCAGTAAATCTGGCGCGAATCTTCCAGTTATTCCGTATTTTCCGCCTCTTTACGCTGACGTAGAAGGCACGGGGACTTTACAGCACGTTTACAATTACGAGGTTTGCCGAACCGCAGATTCCAGAAAAAGCGACCACACTTTTAAACCTTATAGTGAGAGCGTTATTAGTTTGGGGACCGGTGGAACGCAGACACTCAGGCACACGCAGAATGACACTATGAAGCGAGATGATTTTATCAATCAGGTGAGTTCAAGCGTTTGTTTACTTTTTGTCTAAAAAATAAATAGGTGTTGCGTTGTGATTTTTACTTGACTTTTAAAGATGTGGAGATTGTTAAGATTAGATAGTTTTCATCCGTTTGCAAGAAATTTATTTTTGTGGGATCCGTGTCTTTAGCAACAGACTTTACACATTTCGTGGACTGTTGAAGTCATGATTTGGAGATTTTCGGTGTAGTTTTTGTTCTGGTGATGTGTGTGTGTGTGTGTGTGTGTGTGTGTGTGTGTGTGTGTGTGTGTGTCTTTCTTTTTGGTATTCTGTTTAAGTAACCGAATGAACTTTTATTTTCTTGATGAGTTTTAATTAATTATTACTTTTTATTTACGGTAACTTTAGTGTTTTAAGTGCTTGAAAAATAGTACTGAATTAATAAATAAAATTGCAGAAAGAAATAGAAGCTTGTTTTCTCACTAACATTTAACTACACTCATCAGTATTTGTTCAAAGAATAATATATTTTTTTATATATTTGTTGTTTTGTTTTATTCCCTCAACACTTATGTTAAGTGTATCTCTCAATGTTGTGTCGCTGACCACGGTGCTGAAAAAATTTGTACAGTTTAAAGTCATTTTTGCCACAATCTTTACTTTTTTTTTTTACTTTTGTCTTTGAATGAAATTGTATATTTAATTCTGCTATATGCACGTTCGATGTTCCAACCTCTCAATACTGGCTCACAACTACAGTACTTTAAATCTCGGTTTCGTCTTCAACTTTATACTTGTCTTATTTTACGTATTTCTACATAAATACATCTGTGCGCGCTCCTTTTATTGATAAGGTTTTTCTAAAGCCTGTGATATTTTTCGGATATTTTTGTACATTAATTATTTCCTTGTTACAGTCTTCTCAAATTAATGATTTTTGTAAAAAATTCTGTAGTTCATCAGAATCGTCTCGCAGTGCCGCTGTTGGTTTACACGTCGCAGTCTTTTTGTTAGAGCGAGAGAGAAAGAGAGAGAGAGAGAGAGAGAGAGAGAGAGAGAGAGAGAGAGAGAGAGAGAGAGAGAGAGAGAAAGAGCAAGAGAGCGAGAGCTATACAGATTGAGTGTCCAGTTGAAGAGAGAATACAGATTTATTCGGAGTTTATGGAAAGGCTTTCCACTGAGGGTTCGTTCTGTCTATTTCACTGTTTTTCTGTCTGTTGATTTATTCTGAAGGAC